>AWOL01S0003830.1:0-22000 GCA_000715115.1 Nicotiana otophora | reverse complement strand
AGGGGATATGGAGAGAGAAACGTGGGGGGGAGTGGGATATGTACGTTAAAGAGATTTTAGGAGTTAATTGATTGCCATTAAATTTCTAAAATATATATAACTAGTGAATTTGTTCGCGCTACGCGCGATTATTAAAGAAAATCAAATATCACTAAATAATTATTGTTAAAAAATTTATAAAAGAAAAATCAAGCTTTACTTTTCGATCATTTTTGTCTTTTGTATGCTCCAACAGCAACCCTATCAATTCTTCTAATTATATTCTCAAGGTCGCTACCAAATGGGAAAGAGATCCCAGCTCAACAATTCAACATTGACCAAATGAGATCTCAAGAAATAAGCCAAGAAATTTATTACCGGTTAACAATAATATCTTAACAATCAAATAAAAGATCAAAGTCTCGAAATATGGAAATATATTGGTTTAATTTCCTCGTATTATATATTCAGTTTCATCACCAAAACCTATTTTTAATTGGCGGCACCTCGATCTGTTGTCTTCTCTCTCAAGCCTACATGATTATGCACCCTCTAATGCAGATTTTCCTTTCTCTATATTTCTATCATTTTATTTTATTATTTTATTCACATCACATAATGTTAGAGAATTCCTCCCACATAATCTTTTTTTTTTTTCATTCACATCACAATATCTCATAGAATTCTTTGAAAGGTGTCTGAAGAAATTCTTATATTGATGAGTTTTTTTGCGCAAAATTTTTTATTGAGGCAACTTTTCACCTAGATAAAGAAAAACAGGAAAAACGAAAATAGATATACAACCTAATCTTTCTATTTCAAGAAATAACTTTCTAGAAACCGCATGTTCAATTTCGACGAAGGATACAATGCTACATCGACGATTTGATATCTTGTTTTAAAAAAATGACTGAATAATTCTTTTAGTTGCTTTATACGTATTGCACAATACTCAAAAATATTTTTTTACTTCCAAATGCTAGTTACAGAAAAGAAAGTATATATGTTCTTTCGATTATGTAATCTCACTATATGACAAAGAGGAAATGACCTCATACACACATTTACAATTTGAATAACAAAAAAACATTACTAATGACTGTAAAGGGAAAACTTCTCCACTCTTGAAAAATCAATAGTCCCAACACCTTGAAGAACACTAAAGGCTTCATCTCGATTAAAACATTAAACTCTATCAGAATCAAAAGAAAATCATGCCAAAATTAATTATCAGTTATAAGCAACATGGAATTTCTCAAACAAACTTATTTATAAAATCAATTAATAAATCATGTTTTAGCCCAAATAACTTACTGCTGGAAATTCAAACACTGTTATACTGGCCAGCGAAGAAGTTTTCCAGATCATGAAAACCAATTGACTACCAGCGAAGTAGTTTTCCAGATCATGAAAACCAATTGACTCATATTTTATCCTCCCACTAAATCATTCTATACTCCATGAAAACATCTTAAGTTGAGGACCATTGGAAGTTAAAAAACATCTGCAACCCAAATAAGAACTCCATTATTTAGTTTTTGAAGTTGTTTTGACTTCCTAATATGAAAGCAATTAATAAGCATCCCTCTGGTGTATCAAAGCATTCATATATTTGAAGACAAAGACTGTCATTCAACAATAAATTGTGTTTATATTACCAAAAATAATATCCATCTCAACAAAACACAAGTTTAAACCTTTTCATCTTTCTTATTCTTTTTCCTAACAACAACTAAGGAAGCCTCTTAAATAGATTTGGAGATTGATCAATTCACAGATTTTATATATGCAGTTGTATTTAGCTAAAGCAAAATCAAAGATGAATAACAAACAAAGATAGAGCAGAAGAAATGCTATTTTTACGGAGGAAGAGCAAAAAAAGAATGCCTCTTTCATTGAAGCAAGAAAATATTGTTCCTATAATCCATCCATCAAAATACAGTTGCTCACTTTTCTTTTTAAACTTTCTTTCTTATTCCCTATTATTTGGACCTTGAAGTGGAGACAGACACCAATTTGAACAACTACTACGACCATCTTAACAGTCCAAGATTCAAGCTCTAACCTCCAATGTAATTAAAAACAATAAAAAGAGAAACACACATGTGCTAAATTTCGTAAAATTGACATCTTAGTTGGACATGAAAATCCATAGAAATTGAAAAATTATGTGTGCTATTTACACTAAGCGTACTTTTAGTACAATTATAGAACCCATAAATGGTGCAAATACCAATGCAAACACTTTCTTTTTGCACTCTTCTTTTTTTCTTAACATAAATCTCACTCTCAAAACTAACAATGTCAAGGCCAAAATGGAAAGGAAGAAGAAGAAGAAGAAGAGGAGGAGGATAAATTTTCACAGAATTCCAATGTTTTGTTAGCTTGTCGCTCCAATAATTGTAACAATCTATTAGAGTAATTATTTTACAAGAGGTGCAAACCTGAGTTGGATGCTGTCTAGGACCATCTCCTGCATTAATAATTGAAGTATTGATAGTGACAGCTGCTCTTCCAGCAACACCACAAGTGTGTCAAACAATAATATCAGAACAATCCTTACCATTCTAATGATATCTGCAAAACAAACTCAGTTATAATAACCCACAATCTTGATTATGTTTCCTCAACCATATTATTATAACTCTAGTTAGCCTCATCTTTATATTAACTGAGAAATATTTAAGAGAAAACCGGAATATTTTTCTTGGATACTGGAAGTGGATGTAATCATAATACTGCACAATCCAAAAGAGTAACAAACAACATTCAATTCATGAGTTTCAATTATCATACGTATATAAACCAAAACAAATTGTATAAGAAAGACGGGATTAGGATTAGGCAGTGGAAAAAATTATCCATGTCGATCAGTAAGGGATTTGTAATCATCTGTGTGTACCCGAGCCTGAGACGTACTTTATCGAAAATCAGGGATTGATAGTTGCCGATTAAGATGGTAATGGAAATAATGAAGCACCATTGGAATTGAATCCGCTTTGTTGTTTCTTTTTCGCTTTAAGTGCTTGCAATTGAAGCGGTGGAATAATTGCTTTGAAACGTGCTTGTTTGAAACGGTTTGGGGTATTTGCTTTGAAACGTGCTGGTTTGAAACGGCTCACGGAACTGTGAATGTTGCAGCTTTTCGGGTATGAATGAATCCTAAAAATAAGGGAAAAACCTCAAAAAATTAAGAAATTAGATAAATGTCATTTCTGTTCAATGGCATGTGCCACGTCATTGGTAAAAAGCCCTGCTTTATAATTATATATAGATTGATAAATTGTATATGTCTATGTAATTAAATTGAAACTTGAGTAGGAAGGGTAATAAGGTTTCAGATAATGTATAGGAAGGTAAAAATCCTATTAAGCTACCCCGTTCTGTTGGAAAAAAGAAAATTAATCATTTTCAATCACTATTTTCACTAGCAGTTTTAAGAATTCAAATTCTAGCGGCTTAACTAATTCGAACGAAATAGAGGGACCACATGAGATAAAAATAAAGAAAACAAAAACGTCCTGAATTTGACTTTATTATTGAAATTGACTGCTACTTTGCCAATTGAGGATAGCTTAAGAGAGACTTTGAAAGAAAAAATGATCTAGTCAAGTTAATTTCTAAAGTACAAACAATAAGTATGAGGTACAACTCTCGTAATTCATATCAACATGAAATTCTCCTGCAGATTAATAGACAGAAAATTGCTAAATGCAGGAGCATTTGTTGATTTTTGTCGCCGACAAAGTTTTGTATTTTTTTTTTATTAAGCAAAAGAAAAGCCATTAGAAAAGACGATTTTTCCATTCTTTTTTTGAGGTCTCCACAATGTCCTCCTTATCCTTAGGACAACCAAAGAAAAGAACAAGACAAAATCATTATGGTCTTTTTTTTCCTTCGGTTGAATCCGTGTAGCACAAAGCTAGTAAAAATTCTTGTATTCGTCTCAGTTCTATATATTTTTATTAATTGTTACCAGTAAATTTTAGAATCCTTTTAAATAAAAATATTCAGATATATTTGTTTACCCGGAAAAACGGATAGAGCTAAATTTATACGTAGTTCTAAGGATACGTGGTATAGCTTGGTACAAAGCGGAAAAATATGTAGAAAAATATCTAATATTGAGTGTAAAAAATGAATGAAATACAAATCAAAACTTAGTAGAAAACGATTTATGAACAAACAAGATGAATCAATATACAAGACTCACAAAAAGATAATTTCTCCTGTATCTATATGTGAATATCAATAATCTTTTCAATAAGGGAGAGTATAGATGCCTTAATGTTTTTCTTACAGAAATGATAGCCACTCTTTTATAGTGGAGGGATGCTACTTTGGATATAATAAAAAATATATAGTGGGAATCCCATGATAGATTAATTAATTTAGCTTTTCCTTAATTCCCGCCGAGATTCTCTCCCCATGTGCTGCTACAACGGCTCTTGTCTCTTAGCTCGATCTTGATCGGACTTGATATGGTCGATCTCCAGATTTTGAGCTTGATACTGACTCGAGCTCAATATTGACTCGGGCTAGTTATTGACTCGAGCTCGGATCTTGAGTTCGATAACGCCATTTCACATCATAGTTCGATTTGGACTCGAGCTCGATAAAGACTTCGAGCTCGGTAGTGATCGGTTCCTGAATCTTGAGCTTGGTAATCTGGCTTCAGATCTCATCTCGGTATTATGAAAATGACTCTCGGTCCATCATGTTCCAATCTTGACTAATTATATGAAGGAAAAATCAGTTTTTACGGTATACAGATAGTCCCCTCGTTTCTCGGGAAGAATGTGGCGAGAAACGACATGATTTTTGATTGATACGACTACATATTCACTGACGTTTGCATCGAGCTCGACCATGACGTATGTGATAATTGTCCTGTCGCTTCAGTTTTTAAGGCATTAAATATGTGTCAGACGATGGTCGGCCACTGCTGATATTGAGCCGTCATTACTAACTCTATAAATAGCTCCTCTCTTTACCATTTTTTACTTTTAGATCTCCAAACTCCAAATCTTCTAAGTTCTTTTTCGCATCTTCTGAGTTCTTCATCTGCAAATTTGTGATTTTCACTACAAATTTCTTCTCAAAACACCAAAATACCTCTGATCTTTGTTCACAGAAATTTAAATGGCTAAAATGTCAAAATTGTTCCTCAAAAAAAGGCTGCTTCCCCGTCTCAGCCGGTCGGTGAGAAACTGGCGGTGGAACCATGCCTTGAAGAACTCGTTCCCGAGGGATGTGTTATTGATTCTGATTTTAAAGTTGATAAACCCTCTTCGGTTGCTGGTCGATGCGAACCGGTATCGAGATGCATATGCTCGATACTAGTAAGTTTCCTTGATGTGGTGAAGAAAGATTGTAATTAGGTAAACAAAGAGGTCGTGATACCTGACAAGAGGGGTTGCTCTGATGGTAAGCAACCTCCACTTCCAACCAAGAGGTTATGAGTTCGAGTCACCCCAAGAGCAAGGTGGGGAGTTCTTGGAGGGAAGGATGCCGAGGGTCTATTGGAAACAGCCTCTCTACCTCATGGTAGGGGTAAGGTCTGCGTACACACTACCCTCCCCAGACCCTACTAGTGGGATTATACTGGGTTGTTGTTGTTGTTGTTGTTAAAGAGGTCGTGATACCGGAACCGCAGGAATCGATCATTACCTACGTGGAAGGGTACCTGAGTATTTATACTTATCCTTTCATGCTGGGTCCCCTCGATCCAGTCATCATCGATTTTTGCAAGAAATATCAGGTGACTCTCGACCAAATTCATCATTCTTTCTGGAGGATTGTGATCTTAATTCGTTTCTTTGTGAGTAAAATCGATGGGTTCCCCTTCACCCTTGACCACCTTATAAGATTGTATAGTCCTCGACTTTACCGAGGCGGACTGATAAAGCTTCAATATTGTGGCACTAAGGTGTTCACGTCGAGCATAGATGATGATAGGGATCACGGCTGGATGGGCCGGTTTGTTCGAGAGAAGACCTTGGACCTGATCCCAATAGAGTGCATGCCTTTTTCTGAGAAATGGAATATGAAACGTAAGTACGGTTCTGTTTTAAATTTTTGTTTGTCTTACTTCTTCACCCTTTAATATTAGTGTCTTTCTCGATGTAGCCATTACTTGGACGGCGGGTGCGATTCCTCACCTCGAGAACTGGGTCAAAAACCTGGTCTCGACATCAACATTTGCCGAGCGCTCATGGCGCCATTTGTCCAAGGGTTGATGGGAAGCTCATATTCATGGTAAGCTCCATCTTGGTTTACTGATTCATTTGTCATTTGAGGTGACATATTTACTCAAAGCATGAACTTTACTTATCTTCTCCTCTATTCGCATGTCTTGGAAAGGATGCGGTCATGAGGCCCCCGACCGGTGGTGATGAAGTTTTACCTCCTATATCGAAACCGTTGAAGTAAAATAAGAGAAAAAGGACCTCGGACCCCGAGGGTAAAAAACCTAAGAAGAGGGCAGTCTGTAAGAGCAAGGGAACTATAATCCCACTGACTATGGAGTCGGTCCTGCGTCTGAGGGATGAAGAATAAGAAGAAGAAGAAGAAGAAGAAGAAAAAGAAGAAGAAGAAGAAGAAGAAGAAGAAGAAGAAGAAGAAGAAGAAGAAAAAGAAGAAGAAGGCAACTCTGGGTTGGTGACCCGTGCACGGGCTGACACCGATATTGGTAAAACTTCGAGATCGGTAGGGACCGATTCTGTTTCTCCTAGGCCCGACAAGGTCGAAGAGAATACTTCGACCCAAGTTCCAGAGCAAAGGGGAACCGAGGACGTTATACTTCGGGGCAAAGAACCTGTCGAAGAGGCGGTTGACAAAGATGCGGGGACCGAGCTTGAGGTTCCCTGAGATAGATACGGTGCCCTGAAAGACATGATCAGGGCAATAGATATCAGTGATTCCCTTATTTTCCTTCATTTTCCCAGTCTATGATACATGACGCCCAAGCCGTGGAGGTTTATCATGAGGAGAGGGTCCATGAAGAGGAAGATCCTTTCCATAGTTATTTTGTTGGGATTGAAGATACTGTTGGTCTGAGCGATTCAGAGGTTTTGAAGAAGAGCTCGGGCAAAGTGGGGATTCCTCATATTTTCGACGAAGCTCAGCAGGACATGAATCGGGTAAGTTTACTTTCCCTTTATCAGTTTTCATACTTGTATTTTTCTCTTTTGTATAACTTATTTTTATATTTTTTAGGCTTCTATGCTCTGTCACGAAGCATTTTTTTTCTGATCTCGAGGGGAGCTAAACCGGTCTGAAGCCGAAATTCAAAAGCTTACTAAAAAGAGAAACACCTTCAATCTTCTCAGTGAGCAGAAGGAAGGAGAAGCAAAAGGACTTCGGGCTGAGCTAGAAGCAGCTCGGGAAGAATAAGCCGACTTGTCCGAGTAGGTAAAGAGTATCCTTGAAGTTACTGATACTAATTTGGGTATGACGGCTAATAGTTCGGTCTCGTAGGCTCAGCAAAAGCTTGATGTGATTGGGCAACTTCGTGCTGAGGTAAACACAGTGAAAGCGGGGGCCGAGAAATGGAAAAAGAACATGGATCGCCTTGCCGCTGAAAAGAGACCGTCCGGGCTCAACTGGTCTCGGTCGAGGAACAACTTCGGAGCTAGAAAGAGAGAGCCTTGGTGCAAGCCAAGAATATCGAGGAGTTCTAGTCTCTGTTGGACTTAGTGACTTCTGATCTAGAAAAATTGGCCTCGGATCTAGCAGCGGCCAAATCGGGGGCCAAAATAGCCATGGCTAATGCTGATGCAATGGTGGCAGTTTATCGATCCGATGTTGAAGCCGCTCAAGCTCGAGCAAAGGAGGTTGCTTAGGCTGCTCAAGCTCGATCAAATTGGGTTGCCGAGCATGCTAAATGCCAATCTCGGAGGGAGAGTCTAGAGGAGATCCATGCTCATGGCTTCGATCATTCAGCCGAGATCGAGAATGCAAAAGAGCTTTAAGCCGAAGCCAGAGTGTTGGACTTTCCCGATGATGATGATACCGGGAGTATGAGTGGTTCTAAGAGCGGAGGCCTCGAGGGTGAAGATGCTAATCCTGGAGAGGACTAAGCCCTTTAAGTATTTTTCTTCTTCCTTTTAGGATAATTTTCGTCTTTTTGTAGAAAAGCGTGATTGGCCATGGTGCCCTTGTAAATAATTTTGGTATATAAAAACTTAGTCTTTCTTTTTATGGCTTCTGAATATTTTGCCTAATTTATACAAAGGCCAAAAGATGCCTCGGCATGAGATAATTATTTCAAAGTCCGAGTGAGTGTTCGAACTCGATCATCTCTTATGGGTAGTCCCCGAGTGGGTGTTCGAATTTGAATTGAGATAGCTTTTTTAAATAGGGTTCAAGCGAAATGATTTGTTCGAACTTGAATTTGTGTAGCCCTTAGGCTTTATGGTCGAGTGAGAATGATTTCTCGAACTCGAGTTAAGGCAGACCTTGGGCTCGATAGATAGTCCCCGAGTGAGAGTGGTTGCTCGAACTCGAGTTAGGGTAGCCCTTAAGCTTTATAGTCGACTAAGAATGATTACTCGAACTCGTGTTAAGGCAGCCCTTAAGCTTTTCAGCCGAGTGAGTGTTTGCTCAAACTCTAATTTTAAGGTAGCCCTTAGGCTCGATAGATAGTCCCCGAGTAAGAATGGTTGCTCGATCTCGAGTTAGGGCAGCCCTTAGGCTTTATAGTCGAGTGAGGATTTTCTCGAACTCGAAATAAGAATAGCCCTTAAGATTAGTGGCTGAGTGAGGATTTTCTCGAGCTCGAAGTAATGTAGCCCTTAGGCTTTATGGTCAAGTGAGGATTTACTCGAACTCGAAGTAATGTAGCCCTTAGGCCTTATGGTCGAGTGAGTGTTGCTTGAACTCGAAGTAAAGTAGCCCTTAGTCTTTGTGGTCGAGTGAGTGTTGTTCGAACTCAAAGTAATGTAGCCCTTAGGCTTGACGGTTGAGTGAGTGTTTGCTCGAACTCTAATTAATGTAGCCCTTAGGCTTGACGGTTGAGTGAGTGTTTGCTCGAACTCTAATTAATGTAGCCCTTAGGCTTAACGGTTGAGTGAGTGTTTTCTCGAACTCGAATTAATGTACCCCTTAGGCTTTATGAGTGTGTGTTTACTCGAACTCAAAATAAGGTAGCCCTTGGGCTTTGTAGATAGTCCCCGAGTGAGAATGGTTGCTCGAACTCGAGTTAGGGTAGCCCTTAAGCTTAGTGGCCGTGTGAGGATTTGTTAGAACTCGAAGTAATGTAGCCTTTAGGCCTTATGGTCGAGTGAGGATTTGCTCGCACTCGAAGTACTGTTGCCCTTAGGCTTTGTGGTCGAGTGAGTGTTTCTCGAAATCGAAGTAATGTAGCCCTTAGGCTTGACGGTCGAGTGAGTGTTTGCTCGAACTCGAATTATTGTAGCCCTTAGGCTTAACAATTGAGTGAGAGTTTGCTCGAACTCAAATTAATGTAGCCCTTAGGCTTGACGGTCGAGTGAGTGTTTGCTCGAACTCGAATTATTGTAGCCCTTAGGCTTAACAATTGAGTGAGAGTTTGCTCGAACTCAAATTAATGTAGCCCTTAGGCTTTATGAGTGAGTGTTTACTCGAACTCAAAATAAGGTAGCCTTTGGGCTTTGTAGAGAGAATGGTTGCTCGAACTCGAGTTAGGGTAGCCCTTAGGCTTTATAGTCGAGTGAGGATTTGCTCGAACTCGAAATAAGAATAGCCCTTATGCTCGATGGTCGAGTTAGTGTTTGCTAGAACTCGATGTAATGTAGCCCTTGGGCTTATGTGGAGCTTGATCTCATTGATTTTTCGATTGGCAGTCCCCAATTTATGGGTAATTTTTCAAACTCCGGTTATGGTCGGCCCTTGAGCATGTTTGCATAATAGATCACGAAATAGAAGAATCTTTATGAGATATGAGATATCGGTAAAGAAGAAATTTCTCTTTATAAGTCTTTATACACGTCTTCATGTTTTGTGCCAGGGCTCGAGCAAACTACATGGGCATGGTTCATTTTGACCATTTGGCCCTTATAATTTTCCCTATTGAAACCCTGTTGCCATGAAGTAACTCCCTTGCATCGAACTTGATATATTCGAGGGTAATGCCCCTCAGTATTCGAGTTTGATTGTAATGAGGCCTCGGATACTGTTGAATTTTTCTAAGTTAGCACGACTAATGGTTGCCTCATTAAAAACCTTGCCGAAAATCTATTTGGGATAAAACCGGTCTAAAGGAAAAAGAGTGCAATGCGTGCTATCAGACCTAAAGGCTTTGAGTTGAATAATCCATCCATGTTTCTAGGCAAACATTTGCAAGGGTTAATTTCGAAATATAAATGAACATGGGAGGGTCATACCTTAGCAGTAATATCGTTTTAGGTGCGAAACGTTCCAATTGCTCGGCAGTTGTTTGCCGTTTATCATGTCGAGCTTGTAGGACCCTTTTTCGATGATTTCGAGAACCTGATATGGTCCTTCCCAGTTCGGAGCCAGTTTTCCTTCATTCGGATTTTGAGTGTTGGGGTGACTTTCCTTAGTACCAAGTCCCTGATTTTAAAATATTGAAGATTGTTTCTTGAGTTGTAGCATCTTTCGATCCGTTGTTTTTGGGCGGCCAATCGAACGAGAGCGGCCTCTCGTCTTTCGTCTAATAATTCTAGGCTCGCGTTCATGGTCTCGTTATTCGACTCCTTTGTTGCATATTGAAACCTGATGCTAGGTTCTCAGACCTCAACCGGGATCAAAGCTTCGGCGCCATAGATTAATAAGAATGGTATTGCTCTGGTACTGGATTTCGATGTTGTGCGATATGCCCATAGGACCTCGGGAATTATTTCTCTCCATTTTCCTTTAGAGTCAGTTAATCTTTTCTTAAGATTTTGGATGATGGTTTTGTTGGTCGATTCAGCTTGTCCATTCCCGCTGGGATGATAAGGTGTTGATAGAATCCTATGGATTTTGTGATCTTCGAGAAATTTAGTTACTTTGATGCCGATGAATTGTTTTCCGTTATCACATACAATCTCGGATGGCATCCCGAATCGACATATGATGTGGTCTCAAATGAAGTCTATCACTTCTTTTTCTTTGACTTTCTCGAAAGCCTGTGCTTCAACCCATTTAGAGAAATAATCAGTCATAAACAAAATAAACGGAGCTTTACCTGGGGCCGATGGGAGTGGGCTGACGATATCCATCCCCCATTTCATGAAAGGCCATGGAGATAGGACCAGAGTGTAGAAGTTCCCCGGGTTGATGAATTATGGGTGCATGCCTTTGGCACTTGTCGCATTTTCGAACGAACTCCCTCGCATCCTTGTCCATATCGACCCAATAATATCCTACTCTAATTATTTTTTGGACCAGCGAATCAGCACCGGATTGATTCCCACAAGTGCCCTTGTGAATCTCAGGTAGGATATAGTCGGTATCTCCTGGTCCCAAACATATTGCTAGTGGTCCATCGAACGTCTTCCTAAATAGCATTCCATTTTTGGACAAGGTCAACCGTGCTGCTTTTGTGCGCAGAGCCCTAGATTCTTATGGATATGATGGAAGCTTCCCGTTTTTGAAGTACTCTATATATCTATTTCTCCAATCCCAGGTTAAACTTGTGGAGTTTATCTTGGCGTGTCCTTCTTCAATCACCGACCTTATGAGTTGTACGATAGCCCTCGAGTTGAGTTCGTCATCTTCGACCGATGAACCTAAGTTTACAAGAGCTTCGGCCTCGTTGTTCTGTGCTCGGGGTACATGTTGTAAAGTCCATTCCTTAAATCGATGTAGAGTCACCTGTAGTTTATCCAAGTACATATACATTCGATTTTCTCGGACTTCGAAAGTCCCATTAGCTTGGTTTAACACTAGGAGGGAATCACACTTGGCCTCTACGACCTCAGCTCCTAAGTTTCTAGCTAGTTTGAGACCTGCAATCATGGCCTCATACTCGGCCTCATTGTTATCTGTGGGCGATTTTAGTACGATGCCTAGTCCGGATCCCTTTGCATTTGAGGCACCATCCTTAAAGAGGGTCGAGACTCCCGAGGAGGTACCCAATTTTATAAATAGCTCTTTCTCAATCTCGAGTACGAGGGCCGGCGTAAAGTCAGCCACGAAATCCGCCAAGATTTGAGATTTGATAGCGGTTCGGGGTCGGTATTCAATATCGTATCCGCTGATTTCTATGGCCAATTTAGCTAATCGACCTGAAAGCTCAGGTTTGTGCAAAATACTCCGAAGAGGTTAAGTTGTTACAACATGTATCGAATGAGATTGGAAATATGGTTTTAATTTTCTAGAGGCGCTTATTAAAGCAAGGGCTAATTTTTTTAAGTGTGGATATCTAGTTTCGGCCTCGCCTAAGGTCCGACTAACATAATAAATAGGGAATTGTGTACCTCATTCTTCTCGAACCAGGAATCCACTTACCTCTATCTCCGAGACAGCTAAGTACAAGTAAAGTTGTTCGTCCATTTTCGGGGTATGAAGCAGAGGCGGGCTCGATAAATGCTGCTTTAGTTCTTCCAAAGCGTGTTGACAATGCGGAGTCCATGCAAAGTTGATTTTCTTCTTAAGCAGTGAGAAACATCGGTGGCTCCTATCTGAGGATCTCGAAATGAATCGTCCCAAGGCGGCTATTCTCCTCGTTAACCTTTGCACGACCTTCACATTATCTACTACCGTGATGTCCTCGATAGGTTTGATTTTATCGGGTTGATTTTGATTCCTCGGTTGGATACCATGAAACCAAGAAACTTGCCCGAGCCAACCCCGAATGCACATTTTTCAGGGTTGAGTTTCATATTGTACTTCTTTAGCACGTCTAAAGTTTCCTGCAGATGTTTTAAATAGTCCTCTGCTCGCAGGAACTTGACTAACATGTCATCAATATAAACTTCCATTGATTTTCCTATTTGTTTTTCGAACATTCGATTTACTAGGCGTTGATAAGTTGCACCATCATTTTTTAGACCGAATGGCATTACGTTATAACAACAGGTACCGTACTTAGTGACAAACGAAGTCTTTTCTTGATCCTCCGGGTTCATTTGTATTTAGTTGTACCCAGAGTAGGCATCGATAAAACTGAGAGTCTCGTGGCCAGCCGTGGCATCGATCATACGATCGATGCTAGGCAAAGGAAAGGAATCCTTAGGGCATGCTTTGTTCAAGTTTTTATAATCTATACACATTCTAAGTTTGTTTCCTTTCTTAGGGACCACCACCACATTTGCTAGCCATTCAAGGTATTTAACTTCTCCAATGGATCCTATTTTAAGAAATTTGGTTACCTCGTCCTTGATGAAAGCGTGTTTGACCTTAGACTGGGCCTTCTTTTTTGCTTTATCGGTCGGAATTTTGGATCCAAGTTCAGTCTATGAGTGGCTATCTCCTGTGGGATCCCTGTTATGTCGAGATGGGACCAAGCGAAACAGTTCATGTTAGCTATAAGAAATTGAATAAGCTTTTTCCTAAGCTCGGGATCTAACCCCGTGCCCATGTATACCTTTTGTTCGGGCAGATGTTCGACTAGCATAATTTGCTCCAGTTCTTCGATCGTCGACTGGGTAGTGTTGGTATCATCGGGGATCACAAAGGATCGAGGGATCCCATAGTTATCGTCTTCGTTAGTCTTCTGATTCTCCAGTTGGTTCGAAGCTGACGTTTGTGATTGCTATTTGGTATGATGTTCCTCCTTCAAATCTGATCCCTTTGTCGATGATAGTGTAGATATCAGAATTACCTCATTGATGGCAAACGTTTCTTTTGCAGCTGGTTTCTCTCCGTAGACCGTTTTGACTCCTTCCGATATTGGGAATTTCAGAACCTGGTGGAGGGTTGAGGGTACAACTCTCATATTGTGGATCCACGGTCTTCCAAAAAGAGCGTTATACCTCATGTCGCCTTCTATTACGTGGAACTTTATTTCTTGGATGGCCCCGGCCATGTTTATTGGCAGTATTATCTCGCCCTTAGTAGTTTCACATGCCATATTGAATCCGTTTAGAACCAGGGTTGCGGGCATGACCTGGTCCTGTAGACCGAGCTGCTCTACGACCTTCGATCTAATATTATTGGCCGAACTACCTGGATCAATTAACACACGCTTAACTTGCGTTTTATTCATAAGTACAGATATTACTAGTGTATCGTTATGGGGTTGCATGATTCCTTTTGCATCTTCATCACTAAAGGACAAGATTCCTTTAGGTGTGTTATCCTGAGACCGAGACCGCTTCTCTCTTTCAATCGACATCTTAGTGCGTTTAAGTACCGGCCCCTGGGAGATATCGATCCCACCGATGATCATGTGGATGATGCGTTGTGGCTCTTCTTGTTCATTTTGTTTTCTGAAATCCCTGTTTTTGAAATGGTTTTTGGCCATGTCACTTAAAAATTCTTGAAGGTGCCCTTTATTGAATAACCATGCTACCTCCTCTCTCATTTGCCTGAAATCTTCCGTTTTGTGGACATGAGTGCCATGATATTCGCATATTTGATTGGGATTTATCTAGGTTGGATCGGTCTGCAGAGGTCAGGTCCATTTAGTATCTTTGATGCGTCCGATAGTCGACACGATGGTGGATGCATCAATGATGAAATTATATTCCGATAACCGCGGTGCTTCCTTAGGCCAGTATGCATGTCGAACCCATTCTTGTTTATCAGCCCCCGAGACCCTTGTCCTATTTTTTTTTATTTCTTTGTACGAGGTTACATCTTGGTTCGTTACCCCTATAATCTCCACTATACGGCTGGTATCGGTCCTTGATTGGCCTTTGTTCTCTGTTGATGTCCCTTTTAATAACGGACCCAGAACCCAACTGCTCGTCTTCGACTCTAATCTTCGATTGATACCGATTGTTAACATCGACCCAGGTAACAGCTGGGTACTCGATCAGGTTCTGCTTCAACTATCGTGAAGCTATCAAGCTTCGTTCGTTCAGACCCTGAGCGAAAGCTTGAACAGTCCAATCATCTGTGACTGGTGGTAGGTCCATTTGTTCCATTTGGAAACGAGATACGAATTCTCTTAGCATCTCGTTATCCTTTTGTCTTACCTTGAAAAGGTCCGACTTCCTTGTTTCGACTTTTATGGATCCACCGTGTGCTTTTACGAAAGAATCTACAAGTATAGCAAAAGAATCGATAGAGTTAGACGCTAAATTATGATACCATATCATTGCTCCCTTTAACAGGGTTTCACCGAATGTTTTCAATAATACAGATTCGATCTCGTCGTCCTCTAGATCGTTCCCTTTAATGGCATATGTGTAAGAGGTGACGTGTTCGTTAGGGTCGGTCGTTCTATTATACTTAGAAATTTCGGGCAGGCAGAACTTCTTGGGGATCGATTTCGGAGCTGCGCTCGGAGGGAAAGGCTTTTGTACGAATATTTTAAAATTCAAGCCTTTCAATATCAGTGGTACCCCTGGAATATGATCAACCCTGAAGTTATACGTTTCTACTTTTTTATCATTTGCTTCAATCCTCCTTTCCCCTGGCTCTATTTGTTTTGTTAGTTTCTTGAGCATCTTGGGTTGTTTCAATTGCTTTTTGGTTGGAGCTTGTTATTTGTCCGTTTTCTGATTTTTTTTCTAGGAGAAAACTTTCTTCTTTGCTTTTAGTCTCTCTCAATTTTTTTTGTCTTCTTCTATAGGTCCAAAACAAATGCAATAGATATCTTCCAATCTTCCAAATTATATCCGACATTCGATCATCTACTACTCCTTGACTAAAAAGTGCACTTGGAATAGAGGTGAACACAATGCCACACCATCGGGTTCATCAAAATTCAATATTTCAACATAGAATATAAATTTATTTGTATAAATTATAAAATTAATAAATATAAACTCTTAACTTTAAATATATAACGAATTTAATTTTAAAACCCTTTAAGATTTGAATCCATATAAAGTTTTTTTTTCTGCCTTGGAATATTACTTGGAAGATGATAATGTATTGATGGAGTAGATATCGGTGTTCCTTGGATTCTTTCTTTATGTCCTTTCAATCTTTATGATAACTATGTACCAATTCACATGTAAGGAAGTTTCCAAAGAAGGTGCCTTTTCAATTAATTGATAATTACATTATAATTCTCTTACGATTAGCATAGATACGGGGATACTGCAGAAATTACTTAATGAAAGGATTAACTTTAAGAGTTCATTATTCAGATGGTCACTCAACTATCCGAAACTATCTACCAAAGTCATTTTTTTTTTGTTTGTAATAACAAAATCACTCAACTATGCCTATAACACTCAGAAGGTAATTCAATTAGATTTCTCAAACTTTTGATCGCCAAATACCTATTTTACCTTCTAAATTATCGTTCTTTTTATTTTTTTAGATTTTTGATATTATAATTTTTCTCTTTTTAATTTATATTACGGAATTACCTTAGAATAAATAAATTTTATTTATAAATTAAAAAATAAAATAATATTTAAGCATATACAATGTTGGAATGATAAAATATTGAGCATAGTAAAAACTTAATTAGAATAATTTGTTCGTAATAATAATTTTGATATTAACAACAAAAACTCAAATATTTATTTACACTATTGAGAATGAAAGAAAATAAAAGTTTTAAAATATATCATTGCACGTACTATAGAAAATAATTATTTAAAATAAAGGTATTTTTATAATATAAATTACATATTCTTGAATATTTTGCTCAATTATATTATTATTTCGAAATTATATATGCTAGAAAAATATTTTTTATTTTTTATTTTTAAATAAAATGCATTTGTTCTATAGGTAAGTCCATAATGTTGATTAAAAAGAGAAAAACTAATATAATATTAAAAAAACAAAAAAAACAAAAAAAGTTGATAATTTAGAGGGTAAAATAGGTATTTGGCGATCAAAATTTTGAGAAATCTGATTGACTGATCTTCTGAGTGATAAAGACATAGTTAAGTGACTTTACTGTTACAAACAAAAGAAAGATGACTTTGATAGATAATTTCAAATAGTTGAGTGACCAAATGAATAATTTCAAAGAAGATAACTTTCGGGGATAGATTATAATATCTCTATGGTTAAAACTAAACTAGTTTGTACCGAAAATTTAATTAATGTACTAATGGAGTTATGCTTAAATGCCTCTTGGATACAATATTAAAACCCAATATCTTGATTATATTATATGTAACAGAATTGGAACCCACGCATTACTAATGTCACGATCCGAAATTTTCCATCGACGGGACCGTAATGGCGCATAACATTTCACTTGCCAGGCAAGCCAACGTTAGAGAATAATTAAATTAATTCCTTATTTCCATTCAGTAAATAACAATAATTAACTAAGATAAAATATAATAAGTGTGAAATATCATAAAACTGTATTAATTACAACCACCCGGATCTGGAGTCACAATTCACGAGCATTCTAGAATTTGTTACAAGTAATAGTCAGAAAGAAATAAAACTGTATGAATGAAAGAAACAGTAGAACAGAAAAGATAGACGGGGACTTCAAGGTCTGTGAACGCCGACAGATCTACCTTGAGTCTCCGGACAGCAGACCAATACCAAAGTCTCGATCAACCTGAGCCGGTATCAAAATTTGCACAGAAAGTGCAGAGTGCAGTATCAGTACAACCAACCCCATGTACTGGTAAGTGTCGAGCCTAACCTCGACGAAGTAGTGACGAGGCTAAGACAAGGCACCTACAAATCAACCTGTACAATTTAACAGTGCATATGCAAATAACAGAAATGAAGAACTAAACAGGAAATGTCGAGAGGGAAACATACTGAGGGGAATACTAGATAAAGAACTACTACAGAATGATCACCGGAACAGTCAATATACCATGAACCAACAAGAATAGTGAATACATTAAGAAAAAATGCACGACATCACCCTTTGTGCTTTTACTCTCAATCTCACCATAAAATTAATAGAAACGGCGCAGCATCACACTTCGTGCTTTCACTCTTATATCATGGCACGACATCATCCTTCGTGCATTAACACTCATAATATGGCACGACATCACCCTTCGTGTATTAACACTCACAATATGGTACGACATCACCCTTTGTGCATTAACACTCTCCCTTACCATAATGCAATGCATAAATAATAACAGGGAGATAGAATAACAAGTACAAACCTTGCTTCAACATTTGGTTCCATAATATCAATCTCAACTTAGAAATAAAAACTCAATTATCACCAGAAAATTCGTAAACATGATAAGAACAATAAATTGAACAACACTAGTATAACACGTAGCAATTTGGTATAGGAATAAGACAATATAAGAAGAACATAGAAACATGAAAAACAGGTAAATTGGCGGCGCATAAGTACTCGTCACCTCACATATACGCCGCTCACATGAATTTCACTTAGCAAGTAATCTAAGGTTCCTAATTCCCTCAAGTCAGGGTTAGACACAACACTTACCTCGCTCCGAAAGCCACTTAATTCTCAATCACAACTTTTCCTTCGGAATTCACCTCCAAACCACTCGTATCTATTCAAAAATGACTCAATAATATCAAATATTTCTAAACGAATCAATTATATTGCATAAATTAATTTCCCCAAATTTTTCTCCAAAAAGTATAAAAATCAACCCCGAGCCCGTTTGGTCAAAACTCGAGGTTAAATCCTTTCACCCATTTACCCCCGAGCCCGAATATGTAATTAGTTTTGGAATCCGACCTCAAATTGGGGTCTAAATCCTCAAATTTCCGAAATCCCTAGTTTCTACCCTAACCCCTAATTCTACCATAAAAACTCTAGATTTTAGGTTGTAATTTCAAGAAATGTAATGGGTAATTGAAAGAAAATGGTTTAGAATCACTTACAAACAATTTGGGGAAGAACTGACTCTTGAAAAATCGCCTCTCACCGTTTGGTTTTTGAGAAAAATGAGTTTTTGGCTAAAATCCCATTTTTGGATTCTGTTAAGTGCTGGATGACAGTGTTCATTGCTTTCGCGAGAGCACTGTCGCATTCACGATGGGTAATGGCTACCAAGCCTTCCCGTTCGCGAGACCCAGCTCGCGTTCGCGATGATTACTCCCCCTAGCCTTCGCGTTCGTGAGACATGGCTCTCATTCGCGATGAAGCAACGACCAACCCCCCCCCCCCCTAGGTCCCCACATGCTTCGCGTTCGTGTTGAGCCAGTCGCATTCGCTAAGGGTAAGTCCCCCATCACTTCGCATTCGCGACCAGGCCTTCGCGTTCGCGAAGAAGAAAACTTCAGCAGGCCAGTTTACTCTTCGCGTTCGCGAGAGTACCTTCGCGAACGCGAAGAAGGACATGCCAGAACACAGATTCTGCAGAAAACCAGATTTCCAAAGTCCAAAACATCACGTGGCCTATCCGAAACTCATCTGAGCCCTTGGGGTTCCAAACCAAATATGCACACCAGTCTAACAAATCATACGGACCTGCTCGCGCGATCAAATCGCCAAAATAACACCTAGAACTATGAATTTAACACCAAATCAAATGAAATTCTCAAGAACACTTTAAAATTTCTATTTTCTCAACTGGACGTCCGAATCACGTCAAATCAACTCCGTTTCTCACCAAATTTCGCAGACAGGTCTTAAATATCATAACGAACCCGTACCGGGCTCCAGAACCAAAATACGAACCCGATACTAACAATGCCAAATATCAATCAATTCTTAAAAATAAATAATTTCCAAACTTTTAATTTTCATCAAAAATTCATAACTTGAGCGAGGGACCTCCGAATTCGATTTCGGAAATACGCCCAGGTCCCATAATTCGATACGGACCCACCGGGAGCGTCAAAATATGAATTCGGGCCCATTTACCAAAACTGTTGACCGAAGTCAACTAAAATTAATTATTAAGGCAAAAATTCTTATTTTCATTAGTTTTTAACCTAAAATCTTTTCGAAAACCTGTTCGGACTGTGCACGCAAATCGAGGAAGGTAAAAATGAGATTTTTAAGGCTTAAGAGCAAGATTCAAGCTCTAAAGCATAAGATGATCTTTTGGGTCATCACAATCTCCACCTCTAAAACAATCGTTTATCGTCGAACAGACATAGAAAAGTACCTGGGCTAGTAAAAAGGTGGGGATATCTACTCCGCATATCGGGCTCGGACTCCCAAGTAGCTGCCTTAATAGGCGGACCTCTCCAATGTACTCGAACTGAAGGGTAACTCTTTGATCTCAGCTGGCGAACTTGCTGGGCTAGAATTGCCACTGGTTCCTCCTCGTAAGTCAAATCCTTGTCCAACTGGACAGTGCTAAAATCTAACACATGGGACGGATCGCCGTGATACTTTCGAAGCATGGACACATGGAATACCGGATGAATATCTGCTAAACTAGGTGGTAACGCAAGCCTGTAAGCTACCTCTCCCACTCTCTCTAGAATATCAAAAGGTCCGATATACCTAGGGCTCAACTTGCCCTTCTTTCCGAACCTCATTACACCCTTCATGGGTGATACCTGAAGTAACACTCTCTCTCCGACCATGAATGCAACATCACGAACTCTACGGTCGTCATAACTCTTCTGCCTGGACTAAGCTATGCGAAGTCGATCCTGAATAATCTTGACCTTATCCAAGGCATCCTATACTAAGTCTGTGCCCAATAACCGAGCCTCTCCCGGCTCGAACCACCCAACTGGCGACCGACACCGCCTACCACATAATGCCTCATAGGGAGCCATCTGAATGCTCGACTGATAGCTGTTGTTGTAGGCAAACTCTGCAAGGGGCAAGAACTGATCCCACGATCCTCCGAAGTCTATAACACAAGTGCGGAGCATATCCTCCAAGATCTGAATAGTACGTTTGGACTATCCGTCCGTCTGAGGATGAAATATTATGCTCAACTCAACCCGCGTACCAAACTCATGCTGAACTGCCCTCCAAAAGTGTGAGGTAAATTGTGCACCTCGATCAGAAATGATAGACATGGGCACACCGTGAAGACGGACAATCTCACGAATGTAAATCTCTGCCACCCGCTCTGAGGAATAGGTAACTAGCACAAGAATGAAATGCGCTGACTTACTCAGCCTGTCCACAGTGACCCAAACTGCATCAAACTTCCTTTAGGTCCGTGGGATTCCAACAACAAAATCCATAGTGATACACTCCCACTTCCACTAAGGAAGTTCTAACCTCTGAAGTAAACCACCAGGTCTCTGATACTCACACTTTACCTGCTGGCAATTTAGGCACCGAGCTACATAAGCAACTACGTCCTTCTTCATTCGCATCCACCAATAATGCTGCCTTAAGTCCTGATACATCTTGGCGGCGCTCGGATGAATAGAATACCGGGAACTATGGGACTCTTCAAGGATCAACTCACGAAGTCCATCCACATTAGGCACACAAATATGACCATACATCCTCAAAACCCCGTCATCTCCAACAGTAGCATGCTTGGCATCACCGTGCCGCACTGTGTCTCTAAGGAAAAGTAAATGAGGAACGTCATCCTGCCAATCTCTGATGCGCTCAAACAAAGAAGACCGAGCAACTGCACAAGCTAGAACACGGTTGGGCTCAAAAACATATAACCTCACGAACTGGTTGGCCAAGGCCTGAACACCTAATGCAAGCGGTCTCTCACCAACTGGAATATATTCAAGGCTACCCATATTGACTGACTTTTTACTCAAAGCATCGGCCACCATATTAGCCTTCCCGGGATGATACAATATAGTGATATCATAGTCTTTCAATAGCTCCAGCCACCTCCTCTGCCTCAAATTGAGTTCCTTCTGCTTGAACAAATACTGCAAGCTCCGATGATCAGTGAATACCTCACATGGCATGCCGTAAAGGTAGTGCCTCCAAATCTTCAGCGTGTGAACAATGGCTGTCAGCTCTAGATCATGAACAGGGTAATTCTTCTCGTGAACCTTCAGCTGCCTTGAATCATATGCAATAACCTTGCCACCTTGCATCAATACCACACCCAGACCAATACGAGATGCGTCACAATATACTGTATAAGATCCTGAA
>AWOL01S0003827.1:0-16169 GCA_000715115.1 Nicotiana otophora | reverse complement strand
AGCAGGTGGGGGTCATCATATTGACGCTCCCTGATACAGTCATAAAGAGAAGACCTGGAGACCACACAAGCCAATACACGACTCGGCTCCGAAATATCCAATCTGACAAGCTGGCCAGCTAAGGCCTGGACATCCAATGCCAAAGGTCTCTCTGCTACTGGAAGATATACTAAACTCTCCGCCCGGTGACTCAAAGCATCGGCCAGCACATTGGCCTTCCCCGGATGGTACAAAATAGTGATATCATAGTCCTTGAGAAGCTCCAACCATCTCCACTGACGCAAATTAAGATCCTTCTTATTGAACAGGTGCTGGAAACTCTGGTGATCAGTATAAATCTCATAATGAACCCGGTACAAATAGTGCCACCAAATCTTTAAGGCATGCACAATAGTTACTAACTCAAGGTCATGGACAGGATAGTTCTTCTCATGAGTCTTTAACTGGCGCGAGGCATAGGCAATCACCCTACTCTCCTGCATCAGAACATCCAATACCTACCCTCAAAGCATCACAATACACGGTGTAAGAACCTGAAGCTGACGGCAGAACTAACACTGGAGTTGTGGTCAAGGCAGTCTTGAGCTTCTAAAAGCTCTCCTCATACTCATTCGACCACTTGAATGGAGCACCCTTTTGGGTCAGTTTGGTCAATCGTGATGAAATAGATGAAAGTCCCTCCACAAAGCGATGGTAATAGCCCGCCAAACCGAGAAAGCTCCAAATCTTCGTGGCTGAGGGCGGTCTAGGCCAACTCTGCACCGCCTCTATCTTCTTCGGATCCACCTGAATACCCTCACTGGATACCACGTGCCCCAAGAAGGCTACTGAACCGAGCCAAAACTCACACTTGGAGAACTTTGCATAAAGCTTCTCCTCCCTCAATCTCGTAACACAATCCTCAAGTGTTGGGCATGCTTCTCCTGGCTACAAGAGTACACTAGGATATCATCAATTAATACAATAACGAACAACTCCAAATAAGGCTGAAACACACTGTTCATCAAATGCATGAACGCTGTTGGGGCGTTAGTCATCCCAAAAGACATCACAAGAAATTCATAATGGCCATATCGGTTCTTGAACGCTGTCTTAAAAATATCCGAATCCTGAATCTTCAACTAGTGATACCCTGACCTCAAATCAATCTTGGAGAACACCCTCGCCCCCTGAAGCTGGTCAAATAGATTATCAATACATGGCAAAGGGTACTTGTTCTTGACTGTGACCTTGTTCAACTGCCTGTAGTCAATGCACACCCTCATAGAACTATCTTTCTTCTTTACAAATAGAACCTGCGCATCCCAAGGTGACACGCTAAGCCAAATAAACCCCTTATCAAGGAGTTCCTGAAGCTATTCTTTAAACTTCTTCAACTCTGTCGGTGCCATACGATATAGTGGAATAGAAATGGGCTGAGTGCCCAGCACCAAATTAATACCAAAGTCAATATCCCTATCAGGCGGCATAACCGGCAGGTCTTCGGGAAACACATCTGGAAAGTCACGTACCACCGGAATAGAATCAATGGCAGGAGTCTCTGCACTAACATCCCTCACAAAAGCCAAATACGATATGCAGCCCTTCTCAACTATCCATTGAGCCTTCAAGTATGAAATCACTCTATTGGAAACATAGTCTATAGAACTGCTCCACTCAAGCCTCAATAACCCTGGCATCGCCAACGCCACAGTCTTAGCGTGACAATATAAAACGGCATGACATGGAGACAACCAATCCATACCCAATATCACATCAAAATCGACCATACTGAGCAGCAAAAGATCCATTATGGTTTCCAGACCCCCAATAGTCACCACACATGACCGATATGCGCAGTCCACAACAATATTATTGCCCACAGGAGTAGATACATGAACAGATGAAACTAAAGACTCACAGGGCATATCCAGAAAATGAGCGAAATACGAAGAAACATATGAATAAGTGGAACCAGGGTCAAATAATACAGAGGCATCTCTGTGACAAACTGAGACAATACATATAATCACATCATATGAAGAAATAGCATCTGGTCTGGCAGAGAGGGCATAAAAACGGGCCTGGCCACCCTCTGATCTACCTCCCCCTCTCGGGCAACCCCTAGCTGAGTGAGATCCACCCCTAGCTGACTGGGCAGGTGGTGGAGGAACTGATGCTGATGACATATACTGGCTCCTATGCGGAGTGGGACCTCCCACTAGACGGGGACCCTCTCTCCTCATGTGACCAAACTCCCCACACTCATAGCAACACCTCGATGCTGATGCTGGGGACTGAAGGGAGCCCCGGGCACTGGGATATCTAGCAGAAGGACCCGACATAGACGAACCCTAACTCGATGGAGCACGAGAAGAAATTTGTGCTGGAAGGGCACCAAGAGATGAACGACCCTGCTGATAACTATGAGAACCATGGCCAGATGATGCACCAAGGTGAACTGGGCGAGTTGTCTGAGCATGCCTGAATGGATGACCTCTACTGTGCTGGAACTGACCCCCATAAAGAGTACCACTAAATCCACCCTATCCACGAGGCCTCTCGGCCTCCCTCTCAACCCTCTCCTATCCGCTAACCATCTCAATCTACCGAGCAATGTCGACAACCTCATCAAAGTAGCACCAAACACTATTTCTCTGGTCCTAAGCAATCGCAGCTGATAAGTGAGGCCATCAATAAATCTCCTGATCCTCTCTCTGTCTGTGGGAACCAACCAGATAGCATGACAGTCCAACTCTGAGAATCACATCTCATACTGCGTCACAGACATATCACCCTGACGAAGCTGCTCAAACTGTCTGTGCAGCTCCTCTCTGCGGGACTGAGGCATGAACTTCTCTAGAAAGATAACAAATAACTGCTGCCAATTATAGGGGTGTTGCGCCGACCGGCCAACGCCTCTCGTAAGTCTCTCACCAACTGAATGTAGCCCCAGAGAACTGAAAGGTAGTGAACGAGACCCCACTGGTCTCCAGAATACCTGTTGTATGGAGTATCCTTTGACACCTGTCCAAGAAACCTTGTACATCCTCTCCCTCTGCACCACTGAAAGATGGAGGCTGGAGTTTCCTAAACCTCTCCAATCTACGCTGCTCATCCTCAGGCATAGCAGGAACCACATAGTCCTGAGCAGCTGCAATTGGCTGGGCTGGTGATGCCCCCGGTATTTGGAATCCCTGTACCTCCTGACCTGGTATACGGGCAGTGGGAGTCTGACACCTCCCCTAGTCTGAGAAGTGGCTGTTGCGGGCGGAACAGAGACTGCCTAAGCAACGCTGGTGCATGCGGTTAGAATCTGAGCTAGGGCCTCCTGAAGGCCTGGAATCACAATAGGCACAGGTGGTGCCTGAGCTGGTGCATCAACAATAAGAATCTGGTCCTGACCTGGGGCAACTGGTGGATCTGCAGGTACTGCCCCAACTGTTGTGCGGGCTGCACCTTTGCCCCTACCACGGCCTCTACTTCGTCCTCGGCCTCTCGCAGCCCTGGCTAGTGGTACTGGTGGCTGGCCCTCCTGACCGGTAGTACGAGTCCTCACCATCTGTGAGAGAATGAAACAACAGATGTTTAGTTACTAGACCTGCTCATGACTCGTGAGACCTATGTAACTTTGGCTCTGATACCAATTTGTCAAGACCCAAAACCTAACCCGTCTTGATGGCGCCTATCGTGGTACTAGGCAAGCCGGCCTTTCCAAAACATTTTCAAAATTTAACAGAAACAAATTAAGACATTAAAAATAACTGGAGTTTCTCGTAAATACAGGGTAAAACCCAACAAAACATATGTGCAGAAAATAATAGCCCGACATCAGGGTGTCACTAAGTCATGAGCAACTAGACTCTCAATCTAAGAGACATTGTCTACAATAGTATGCTTCTAGATATCAATACAGAGAAAGAAAGATAATAAGGAAGTAGCACAAGGTCTGCGAACGCCGGCAGCTACCTCGTAAATCTCTGGAAGATCGACTGCGCACGAACTCAATTACCTCCACGTCCAGTCACACATGAATCTACACACAAGATGCAGGAAGTAACGTGAGTACTTCCAACTCAGTAAGTAACAAAATTAAATATGGAACTGAGAAGCAGTGACGAGCTACACAAATACAGTTCATTTCAGTAATTTCGGCAAGAAAAGTAGGCATGCTTTCAATTCAGTATTTTAAATCAAAACATTTCGAGCTCAAGTACAGCCCGATCCGATGTATGGCCTAAAGGCTTATTACGGTGTGCAACCCGATCTAATATTACTGCGGTGTGCAGCCCGATCCAATATATCTCATATAGCTCTCAACCCATCACTCAGGCCCCATCTCAGTCACTAACCTCTCCAGCCCCTCGGGCTCACAGAATATCATAATAACCAGCCCAAATAGGGAATACAACAATTATCAATAAGAAATGAGAGGAAACAGAGATATAACACACAATAAGACTGTGACTGAGTACAAGACAATAATTAGCAGTCAATTTAACAAGTATACGACCGTTGCGGGTCCCAATAGTTATATCATATGGCCTAAGCATGGTTTTTAACATGAAAGACAGTCAATTGCTCAAAGACAAGGAAAAATAAGTAATAACAATGGTTATTCGACTTTATAGTCTCACGGGACCGACCAAGTCACAATCCCTTATGGTACACGCTCACACGTCCATCACCAAGCATGTGCGTCACCTCCAAATATCACATTATACAAATTCTCATGGTTTCATACCCTCAAAATAAGATTTAAGACTGTTACTTACCTCAATCCGAGCCAAAACCCTACTCCATGATGCTCTTGCCCTCTATTCGGCCTCCAAATGCTCCAAATCTAGTCACGACCAGTTCAATACCATCAATAAGTTCTAAAGGAATAAATTCCACAAGAAAAACTACCAAATTAGACTCAAAACCCGAAATTGGCTCAAACTTGGCCTCCGGGGCCCACGCCTCAAAATCTGACAAAGGTTACAAAACTTGAAAGCCCATTCACTCACGAGTCTAACCATACAAAGTTTATCAAAATCCGACATCATTTGATCCCTCAAACCCTCAAATCACACTCTCCAAAATCCAAAGCCCTAACCCCCTATTTTCACCCCTAAATCCCACTAATTAGATGAGAAAACAGCGGGAAAACACCATAGCTAGGAGTATTAAAGCTCAAGCAACTTACCTCTGTGAAAACTCTAGAATCCCCTTCAAATATCACTCCAAAAGCTCTAAGATCCGACTTGAAAATGGTGGAAATGAGCAAATATTTGCGAAGTCTCCTATTTATAGGTTCTGCCCAGGCTTTTCGCACCTGCGGCTCAGAATGCGCACCTGCGGTCTCACGTTTGCGCAATAACCTCCGCATATGTGGAAAATTACTTAAGTTCCCAACTCCGCACCTGCGCTCCCTATCCGCTTCTGCGACCTCGCAGGTACGGAAAAGACCCCGCACCTGCGGCCACTACCTGACCTCCTCTCTTCTGCTTCTGCGGGCAACTACCTACTTCTGCGGGCTCGCAGATGCACACACCCACTCGCACCTACAGTTCTCCCCAGTCCAACATAAACCCGCACCTGCGTCTGTTCCATCACACCTGCAGCGTCACACCTGCGACAATACCCCTCGCAGGTGCTATTACACCAGCAACAGGCCAACTTCAGCAATTCTCCAAACTTCAAACTAGATCCATTAACCACCTGAAACACACCCGAGGCCCTCGGGGCCTCAACCAAACATGCCAACAAGTCATATAACCCCATGCGAACTTAGTCGGACCTTCAAATCACTCAAAACAACATCAAAACACCAAATTACCCTCGGATTCAAGCCTAAGGACTTCTAAACTTCCAAATTCCACCAACGACGCCGAAACCTATCAAACCACGTTCGAATGACCTCAAATTTTACACACACTTCACAAGTGACAATACGAACCTACTCCAATATCAGGAAATCCATTCTGACCCCAATATCAAATTTTCCATTGCCGACCAAAATCGCCAATTTTCCAACTTTTGCCAATTCAAGCCTAATTCTACTACGGATCTCCAAAGTACATTACGGACGCGCTCCTAAGTCAAAAACTACCTAACGGAGCTAACGGAATCATAAAAATCCAAATCCGAGATCGTTTACACATAAGTCAATATCCAGTTAATGTTTTCCAACTTAAGCTTATCTCATAGAGACTAAGCGTCTTAATTCACTCTGAAACCACTCCGGACCCGAACCAACTAACACGACATATCATAATATAACTGAAGAACACAAAAGAAGTAGAAATGGAGGAAACAGGGCTATAACTCTCGAAATAACCGTTTGGGTCATTACAGAGTCTGTCATAGTTTAGCTGAGTTTGTCGAGCCTTTTTGTCATCGTACTTCCCATTTTGTATTTGAAAACAAAAAAAAAGTTATAAATGAAAAATCCAAAAAGATTCTTGTTTTTTAGTTTATTTTGTCTATCACTTTTCTAAAACTACACTTGGTCTGATTCATGTGGAACATGATACGAAGGCTACCTACATCGGGTTCGATCAAATCATTTTTAAAATTAAAAGAAAAAAAGATAAAGTTGTGGGATGAGAGGAAATAAAAGAGTGATAATCAGAAAGAAAAAGAGAGGAAAGAAAATGAGCAAACCAACGAGTGTTAAATAGGAAAGAAAAGAGGGAGGCTAGAACAAGCAAATTGGGATGATGCCCTATGACCTTACCCTCGAAGTCATTTTAGAACCGTTAACTGTGACTAGGTGCATTGCACATAAAGTGAGATTGTCTTATGCTAAATGCCCTAACACTAACGTGATGACTTCACTTTGTTCCTCTTTGTTGCTTCATTATAGCAGAAGGGTGGTTGGTTTGTGGTTCTTAAACTGGTAACTCTTCTCTACAACATAAAGTCGAAAGGCAATGGCAGACGACAACGGAATTGAATTGGTTGATACTGGTGCCCAAAAGCAATTGTCTTAACGAGACATTAGGTTGGTTGAAGAGGTAAGGATGTTAAGAGAATACATGACAGACATGTATCAGGTTTGGATGACTGGTAAGGCACCACCCCCGCCATCACCAAGATTCCTAGATATCACCCTCACCCAAGCTCTGGTCATAGTGTCAGATGATCCACCATACTCTCCATATTTTCCCGCCTATCATAGCCTTTCCAACCTCCCTAATAGCTCTATTATTCATCCTCCAACTACATTTCCCGAAAATAGCCCTCATGTCATATCCACTACCTCCACCATCACAACCTCTCCTTAGGTCCAACAGTGAACACCAGTTCAAACCTCATGATGCCCAATACTACTCCCCAGAGTTGGCCCACCAGGTCCCGGACTCGTATAATCGTAACCCTCGGAATGAGCCTTATGTTGAAAATGAAAAGTCCGCAGGGAAAGAAGGGCAGGATGAGATATCCAGAAAGCTGAAAGGTATAGAACAATCCTTAAAGAACATGCAAGGGATGGGAAATCAGATTAACATGTCTTACAATGACTTGTGTATGTTTCCTGATATTGATCTGCCCGCGGGGTTTAAAATACCAAAGTTTAATTTGTATGGTGAGCGTGGAGATCCAGTGGCCCATCTGAGGGTTATTGTAGTGAAATAAGAAGTGTTAGTGGGAAAGATGAGATGTTGATGGTGTATTTCAGTGAGAGCTTAAGTGGGGCAGCCTTGGAATGGTATATTCATCAAGATGTGAGTAAGTGGTATACATGGAAGACATGGCTCAAGATTTTGTTCGACACTTTCAGTACAATATAGACATTATCCCAGACCGCTCCTCTCTATCTAAGATGGAAAAGAAACCCGGAGAAAGTTTTAGGAAGTTTAGGATCACATGGAGGGAACAAGCTGCTCGGGTCAGTCCCCCGATTGATGAAGAAGAAATGGTTAAGCTTTTCCTACAAGCTCAGGGACCCACCTACTTCAGTCATTTGATCCCAACTTTAGGGAAGCCTTTCAATGATGTGGTAAAAATGGGGGAGATGGTAGAAGAAGGAATCAAGTCAGGAAAACTTACGAGCTATTCTGCATTATAAAGGTACTACATAAGACATTCAGAACATCTCATTAAGTTTGGGCAGAAGAAAAAGAAACAGAAAAGATGTTGTTGAGCCCCGTCAATGACGAGATCTGGTGGGCCTTCTTCCTCAACACTCTCAGCCACAACATCGACCCTATGAATATCCCCAAATTCCAGATAATCCTCCCCAATGCTACTTCTCTCCACAAAATCCCCAATGTCATACCTCACCTTCCAAGTACCTTATCCACAATGCACCGCCATATGCTCCACATCCACCAGACCAGCAATGTCCTGCACCACCTCCACAAATGTCTTACCCATCTCTACAAGCATATCAACCACCTACCCGCAAGAGGTTCCAACTGAGACCGGAGTACAAAATGAAAAGGCAGCAACAAAAGAAAAAGTCTTTCACTCCTATTGGATAATCATATGCCACTTTGTTCCAAAAGTTGAGGCGATTAGACATGTTGAAGTTGATTCAGATAAAAATGGCGAACCCCCTTCCAAAGAATTTTGATCATTCTCAAAGGTGCGCATATTGCTCTAATGCCCCAGGGCACGACATAGAAAAGTGTTGGAATCTAAAAGAGAAGTCCAAAAGCTTATTGATGCAGGTGACATATTCATGCAGAATCGAGATGCAGCGGATACTAGCCAAAGTCCATTACCTGTTCATAATGAGATGCATATGGTGGGCATGGTTTATTTTGAAAATGAACATGAGAACTCTTCCAAGTTCCTTGGCGAGACACTCGCCGCAAAGTTTTCAGTGCTATCAGTCTCGGTTCCAGAAGTTGATCTTAAGAATGAGTTGGAAAAGAGGACCCCAAAGCCACCTACTGAGGTCAATGTGATTGAAATTGGTAACGGTCTGGGTAATGTCAATGTGCGACTCAGTGGCTAAGATGCCGAGCTTGGAAATTGGAAAGACACTCCTTTCTTGGTTTTCCAAGGAGGAGTTTTGGTGGTTTATTTTGTGGTCATTTCTGTTGTCCGGGTTATTTCAGGGTTGTAATCCGGATATTGTCTTGTGGCTCAAACCCTTCTTCTTCTTATTTGCCTTGTTCATTTAGTTGTAGTAACTCATCTAGTGTAATCTAGGATTGTTCCAGGGTTGTAACCCATGTCTATTTTGCTTGTTTTGTTGTTCAAACCCTTTCACCGTCTGTCTAATACAATATCCCATTTTCTGTTATTTTTAGTCCATTTTTGTTTGGTTTTCTTTTTCATTTATAGTTCTTTTCATGGTGACTCTAGTGACATGACATGCACATGAAATTCTCAGCCTGGTCTTAAAAGTTAGTCTAATCATGAAACAATGAAATAAGGTTTGAATATGACAGGGACATTTGAGGGAAATAAATAAAGATTTGGACATTTTAAGATCATTTAAAGCCCAAATTGGGTGAAACTACGCAGATAGTTTGGGAAGTTAATAGGACGACAAGGATTTGTTACAAGAGAGTACGTCCCAAACAATTTGAAGCAAGTAACTTTAAGTTCAAGTGCATCTCAAGTTACAAGGTAAAGACAAGGGAGCTTGTCCCAAACTGACAGAGGGTATCCATTCTGAAAAAGAAATTACCCAACGAGAGTTCTGTACTTGACAAGGCACTAAACAAAAATGGAAGGCATACCAGTAATATCAATGCCGAAGCTGCAAAAGAAATGTTATACCGTGATCTTCATTTTTTATCCTCAAGATGCATGTGATGTGCTTGGCATTTTCAGAGATTGGGAGGCCCTCTTTCAACTACCCAAATACTTTATACCCTTCGGTACCCTTTTGAGCCAGTGCTGATTTCTTTGACCTCCCCTCTTTTGGAATCAAGTTAGAGTCACTAAAAGAAATCCATGTCCCCATAAGGTTTGTTTTAGAAGTTCATCCCGAAAGAAAATAGAGAAAAAAAAGAAGAAAAGGAAAGAGATAAAGAAAAAAATAAGTCAAAAAAAAAGAGAAAAAGAAGAAAAAGGAAAAAAAAGAAAAAGCAAAATTGCAACAACAAAAAAGTATTCATTTGAACTGCGTTCGACCTGATTCTTGTTACCACAAGATACGTAGACAGTCTTACGGTTCGGTCGCACTAAATAAAATATTTCATAATCCCACAAAGTCAAGAGTGGGGCAGTTTTTTAGAAATTGTATCTCAAAAAGAAAAGAAAAAAAAAAGAAGAAAAAGAAAAAATAAATTAATTAAATTCTCTTGTTGCAGAAAATGGGGCAGAAGTTTTGTTTTCTATAAAAGACGGTTGGTTCCAAAAGTTGTAAAGTTATACCTCATTTTGTCTTATGTTTGAATTTGAGCCTTCATGCCTTTCTTTCTTTCTAACCATGTCCAAAAGCCATATTATAGTCCAAAAAAGACCTTTCAGATAATCTTTGAGAGTGTTGAGTTAGACATGCGAGGAACATATGATGTTTTTACCATGGTTAATGCCTTGTCATCTATAGAATTGGAGTAAATAAGAAGAAAAGAACAAAATGAGAGAGTCTTATCGGTGAAAACCTTCACAGGCACCATAAGGGGACAGTGAGTTAAGAGAAAGGACAAAATGAGAGAGGCTTGATAGTGAAAACCCTTCAGGGCACTACAAGTTGACTGAGGATCGTGATTTAGATAGGACAATTGGAGCATTGAAGCCTAGTTTCACAGCTTAGAGGTATGACAAGAATGGAAGATTAGACTTGCTTGACAGATCAGGCCACTTAATCCAAGATGCACATCATGGTCATTAGAGTTGGTGTCACATCATATAAGTTTCTACTTGATAATTTTCTTGTTAGATATCATTTCTTCTATTGTCCCCTTACTCTACTCCTCATGCTTTGTTTAAGTCCTCTTTTTGAGTCTGTTTAGTCAGAACAAGTGAGAAATGACTTCAAAATTTACTACCAGCTTTCCAATTGCACAAAGCGGAGTTTGGCTAGCACATCAAAGTGGCATAAGTCAGGAAAAAGTAGTATGCACACTGAGTTGGTGACAATTGATGTGCTTTGGGATTCATATGAAATTCAGAGGTTTGGTATATATCAATTCATGAGCACAATGCAACAAATAAAGGGTATAGGGCTCGAATAGATCAGACGTATTTTCTGTGGTAAGGTTTGACAGAAAAGTGGTTAGCCAATAACAAGCAGGGTCTTCCAAGTTGAAATCAAAGTTATCATGGCAAGCGTAGGAGAAACCTCCCTCAAGATAAGGCCACAAACCAACCACCATGTTTTAAACTCATAAGTTTTCTTTATTTGAAACAGGGACGAAGACTATGTCCAAATCAAAGCTTGAAAGCTTGAATTTTTCAAGTGTCGTGCCCAAATTTTGTCAGCACAAAGGTTGTTTGAGAAGATGTTTACCAGCTAGACATTCCCCTAGTTCAGAATATCATACCTCCTAGGCATTCTCCCTAGTCGGAAGAGTTTTTAGTTTTTCTTCAAGTTCAGGGGTCCAGCTGTTACACCCTATGCGTCTCAAGGTGACGTAATGAATATGATATTTGTTAATCATGATTTAAATGATTTTAAAGTTATAATATGGCTATATATGATGTTTGTATAGAAAATATGAAGTTTGGGAAAAATCAGATTAAAGTTGCGGAAAAACTGACTAACGATTTGCCTTGTAACAGAGCTTTTTGAGAAATACATTTCGTGTGCTATATGAGGTCTTTTGGGGACATATTATATACCAAATTGAAGGTATTGGAATGTAATTTGTAACGCTCTTAACCGTTTATTCTTATGACACCTGGATAAAATGCTATAAGCGTCTGAAGAAGGGCCAATCAAAGGGTGCCAAGTAGTACATTTTTGACTTTTTCAAAATTGGGCTATTTACATCCCTTAGCTCGTCTCTTTTTCTATTTTTTCAGATCAAACACCAAAATAACACAGCCTAACTTTACTCTTAAGCTCTCTGCAAGAGCTTCAAACAAGATTATTATCCCGGGCACAGAATCAAGAAGCATTAACATTAAAACGATCCATATGACATAAGTATCGCTATATCGCCTCTCTTTTTCTTTGTAGTTTGAGTTTTGGAAGGTACTTCATAGTTAAGAAAACGTGTAATTTATGTATTTAAGTGTTTAAGTATCAAGTAATGTTGATAAATTCGTTTCCTAATAGTTAGAACTCACGGGACGGTGATCGAAAGCCGTGAGTTCGAGTTATTTGACTTGTAGTGGACTGTTTTGTGAGTTGTTTCGTGTTGCCTTTGGGCTGTATATTTTTCTACTGTTTGATGGAGTTTTGGAGGATAATTGGTGTGGAGAAACACCACATAATGACGGAATGGTGGGCTGGTCGTTCGTCATTACATTATTTTTTAGTTGTTTGACACTACTTTGTTGTCGTTTTATGTATGAAGTGATTAGGGTGTGTGGGCTGTTTTGTGGTATATTGTGATGGAGATAAGGTTGGAAAATGATTCTTACATGTTTTTATTGTTTTGTTTTTATTGTTTTTGGTATATGGTATTGGAGGAGGGCCTAGCTACAGGGGAGATGCTGCCCAAATTTACATAAACGAGCTACTAGTTTAAGTTGCGGACTTAGCCTTTACTCAGCACTGATTTTGAATCTCCTTATGATTTGGTAGATTGGGTTGAGTTGTTTGAAGAATTTCTTGAAAGGTATTAAGGACTCAACGAAGTTAAGGTATGTTAAGGCTATCCCTCCTTTCCTTTTGGCATGATCCGTACGATACAAACGAAACGAGTAAATACGCAACTTTCATAAATGACTCTATTCATAGAAATACTAGGAATGTCTATATTCTTGATTCCCCATGTGTCTTATTATTCTATCATCTATTCATGGGTCTCAGAAAAATATGCAAGTTGATAAAGTTTATTTCATGATATTAATCAAAGGCATAGTGATCTTATGACATTTTGAGAAATCTTATTAACGTACTTCTTATGCATTTCATTCATGTATATATGTACATTGAACCATGACCAGATGGCGTTATATACGATTATATTATATGTATATGGGATATGGGAAAAAGGTTATGGCGTTATATATGCACCACCACCTGATCAGCTGGTATACGTTGATGATTTTGCCCACAGTGGCAGAGATGATATGATGGGATACCCTCGGAGGCTTAATGATGTTATGTACGCATATACATATGCATGGTATGGCATTTATATGCACATGCATGACATTATAAATTTTCATGATTCACAGAACTATTCAGAATTATAGGTTGAGTTCTTTACTCCATCTTTCTTTCATGTCTTTTATATACTAATGCCATGCCTTACATACTCGGTACTTTATTTGTCCTGACGTTCCTTTTGCCTGGGGACGTTGCGTTTCATGCCCGCAGGTCCCGATAGATAGGTTGAGAGTTCTCCAAGCAGGCTATCAGCTCAACGGAAGATGTTGGTGCGCTCCATTTTCTCCGGAGTTGCTTATTTGGTCAGTATGCTTCGGACGTGTATTGTTTAGTATGGCAGGGCCCTGTCCCGACCTTTATGGTATTTATCTACTCTTAGAGGCTTGTAGACATATGCCATGTACATAAAAGATTGTATGGCCTTGTCGGCCTACGTTTAGTGTACGAGTGATCATTTTGGTCTTATAGGCCCAAGTTGGTATTACATGTTTTATTCTAGCTATCCTACGACAACCTTTCAGTCTCATTTACCCATGATAGCATGATACAAAAAGATACGTTATGTTGGTATTCGATTGAGTAAGGTACCGGGTGCCCGTCGCGGCCCATCGATTTTGGTCATGACACCCTCCTGGAGGATAGGGTCAGTTTTTAGTTTTCTTAAGTTGTTAATCTTTAGCCTTTTTTAAGTTCAGGGGCCCCGCCTGGAGAATAGGGTCAGTTTTAGTTTCCTTAAGTTATTAATCTTTAGTTTTCCTTTAGTTCAGGAGTCCCGCCTATAGAATAGGGTCAATTTTAGTTTTCTTAAGTTGTTAATCTTTAGCATTTCTTTAGTTCAGGGATCCCGATAGTGTCAGTTTTAGTTTTCTTGAGTTGTTAATCGTTAGTTTTCCTTAAGTTCAGGGGTCTCGCCTGAAGAATAGGGTCAGTTTTAAGTTTTCTTAAGTTGTTAGTCTTTAGCTTTTCTTAAGCTCAGGGGTCCCGCCTGGAGAATAGGGTTAGTTTTAAATTTTCTTAAGTTGTTAATCTTAGTTTTCCTTTAGTTCAGGGGTCCCTTCTGTAGAATAGGGTCAATTTTAGTTTTCTTAAGTTATTAATCTTTGGCTTTCTATAAGTTCAGGGTTCCCTCCTGGAGAATAGGGTCAGTTTTTAGTTTCCTTAAGTTGTTATACTTTAGTTTTCCTTGAGTTCAGGGTCCCGCCTGGAGAATAGGGTCAGTTTTTAGTTTTCTTAAGTTCTTAATCTTTAGTGTTTTTTGAGTTTAGGGGTCCCGCTTGGAGAATATGGTCAATTTTAAGTTTAGTCAAGCTCAGTTTATAATTTCCTTAAGCTCAACCTCACAGGAGATGCACATCCTAATCGAGTCTTTAGTTTTACTCTCATCATTGCATCCTTCATCAATAACATAGGTGATTTACAGTTTTTCTAACAACTCACAAATCTTCCTAGTGCAAATTGGGGCAGAAAATTTTGTTCGTTTTGTTTGTTTTAATTGCACGCACCCACCTGGAGAACGAGGTCAATATTTCAGAAATTGGTTTTAAGTTCAAATCAAAGAAGTACCAGGAGCCCGCCTGAAGAATAGGGTCAGCTTTCAGTTTCTTTCAAGATCAAGCAGGAGGATCCCGCCTGGAGAACAGGGTCAACTTTCATTTTTCAAGTTCGAGCCAGAGGCACCAGGAGCCCGCCTGAAGAACATGGTCAACTTTCAGTTTTCAGGTTCAAGTTAGAGAAGCATCAGGAGCCTGCCTCAGGGTCAATTTTCAGTTTTCAAGTTCAAGTTAGATGCAGCAGGATCCTTCCTGAAGAATAGGGTTAACCTCCAATTCTTTTTTCAAGTCAAATCAGAAGTAGCACGAGCCGCCTGAAGGACAAGGTTTGCAAGCTCAAGTCTACTCCAAGTTCAAGTTTATTTCAAGTGTAAGCAGGAGGATCCCGCCTAAAGAATAGGGTCAACTTTTATTTTTTAGGTTCGAGTCAGAGGCACCAGGAGCCCGCCTGAAGAACAGGGTCAATTTTTAGTTTTCACGTTCAAGTTAAAGAAGTATCAGGAGCCCGCCTGAAGAACAGGGTCAACTTTCAGTTTTCAAGTTCAAGTCAGAGGCAGCAGGATCCCTCCTGGAGAATAGGGTTAACCTCCAGTTGTTTTCCAATTCAAATCAGAAGTAGAATGAGTTACCTGAAGGACAATTTGCAAGCTCAAGTCTACTCCAAGTTCAAGTTTATTTCAAGTGCAAGCAGCAGGATACCCGCCTGAAGAACAGGGTCAACTTTCAGTTTTCTTCAAATTCAAGTCAGCAGGATGCCCACTTAAAGAATAGGGTGAATTTTCAGTTTCATGTTGAAGGATCAAGTGGAGATTCAAGGAAGATTCGAGACAAGAAGTAGATATGATTTTGTAGTTTTCTTTTATTTTCATTGTAATTTTTTCTTTTATTTTTGATGTAATGGCAGGAAGCGTGGACCGCAACCTCGACGGCACCTCAATCGACTATCCACCTTGGTATACTCCATCGCTCTTCTCACTTCTAAACTACACATGGCATGATTCCTTTATGGCCAAGAATATTTAGGCAGCTCAATACCAGGGCTCGGTCACAATCGTTTTAGCCATCTTTGTTTTCTTTTGAATAAGCGTCAGGTCATAAATCAATTACGTTGCTTATTGTTCTTTGCTCCGAAAACTCTTCATGTTTCCAAGCAAAGAGGGGTAGCTGTAAGCACATAATTTTTGACTCGTGCAAGTTTTAAAAGCAGTATTTTAAAAATATTTACTTATCTTCATTTTAATAGGATTTCAATCAACTTTTAATTTTAATTTTAAAACATAAGTTTAAAAACACAAAAAATAGTTTTATAATATTTCTTCTCTTATTATATATCTTTTTATTTTTAAACTTTTTTTATTTATTTAAGCTTATTAGTATTTTATAATGATAATATTTTAATTTTTACCATTATTTTAACATAGTTTTCTCTACCTTTTTTATAACATTTAAAAACATACCAAAAATATTTT
>AWOL01S0003824.1:104885-125172 GCA_000715115.1 Nicotiana otophora | reverse complement strand
CCATAGAGAGCTGCTTGGCGCACTCTCGCAAAAATGCGAATATCTCTCTATTCCAAGATCGTACCGACGAACGGTTTAATGTGTTGGAAACTAGACTCATAGATCTTCAATTTGATAGGTAGAGCACCCCATAATTCCAAGTACATTGGGAAAACAATGTAGTAACAGTTGACCTAAAGTTTAAGTAAAATTATAAACGTAAGTTGCGACAACTTTTATCGACTTTTGTTTCATAACTCGCTTGACTTCAAGACTTATGATATGGATATTATATGATTAAAATACATTAAAACATGACCTCTTGGGATAATTAATCACCTCTTGTGTTACCCGAAAATACGGGTTACAACATCCTTGATTCGTTTAACTTTTAATACTTATTAACCACTCTTATACACCCTTGTATCGTTTAAGACCAATAGGATTAACTTCTTATCATCTCAAAGATAATCTCTTCTTGGATTTACATCTACTAACTTACGGCATGATCTAAGGTACACGAATTTGGGTTGTAACAGTATTGACCATGCAAAAAAGAGAGAAAGGATAGCCTTAACATACCTGAACCAATTTCCTTAACAATCCTTCTAACACACGTCAATTGCGACAACACGTAACGGCGGATCGAAGTAGGGAAAAATCCATTTTATATTCTTGAGAAAGATTACACCGTACTTCCTTAAAATTGTAAAATCCCAAGTTGCTAAGATGCTAAGAAATCTTTGCTTGAATTTTGTTGAAGCAATTCACTTTAAATCTGTATGACATCTTTCTTAAATGAATTTGATCAAAATCTTTCATGACTTTTATTGAAGTGAATTACGTGGCCATAAGCCTTTGTAAATGATTCATTATGATGTCTTGAATTCCATCCATAGTAACATGTAGTCATAAGCCTCAATTTCATTTTGTGAATTTAGAGAGCAATTCAATTTGCTGAAGCCCTTTTTATTTTGTAGTCATAAGGATAAATAGTATCTTTCCACCAAAATGAGATAAAGTTATACATCTCTTTAAATGATGCCACCACCTTCTTAAGGTCATGAAGAGATGGCAATTTGCTGCCAAATTTCCACACTCACACATGGATGTTTGTCCCATAGTAATTGTCCAAAATTTACACTTAATTATTTTATCCATAAATATTCAATTAACCTTCCACTAAAATTTATTAATTACCCGATTATCTACATAATTAGGAATTATCTCAAATTACTTAAAATACTACTCACTTTTAACACACTTTGTACACCTTACTATTATGGCCATGTGGTACCTTGTATAGTACTAGTCTATAAATACCGGGTATTATAGCCCGGACCGTATTTCTTTTCTCAAAATGACAAACTTCGACGAAGACTCATTTTCTTCGATTCACTTACCCTCTCACCTTTACGAATTTACTTATCACTTGGTTGAAATAGCATAACACTTATAATTCCAAAATAATCTCATTCCCGACCTTACGTTGATTAGCTTACGACGAAACTTTAACGTACAAAAATGCGGGATGTAACATCTCATTTCCGAGCTTTCATCAATTTATTTATGGCGTACTTTCACGTACGAAAATATGGGGTGTAACAGATTGATTCCAATGGGAGGGCGCTAGTACCTTCCTTAGCTTTACATGCCAGTCTCTTCTTTGGTTTTTTCTTCTCCGAGTCCAGAGGGCTCGGGGCCCTTTTCTTATTCTTATCGTCACCTTGCCTCGGAGCAGGGGACTCGAGAGGCACATCCTCACCCTCGGATGGAGGCCTCTTGGCAACGTCCTTAGGGATACCTACAAAAAAAAGTATAGGCGGTAAGAATTCGACAACACAAGGAGAAAGTAAAAACCTTATCGAACCAGAAAAAGAAACTTACCATGATTACGGGCCTCCCACCGACCCTTCGATAATTCCATCCAAGCACGCACGGAGTATGGTCTCTGTGACATAAGGTCCTTGACCCATTTCTTGAGTTGAGGAACCATATCCGGCATCTGGGCCACAACTGCAACACCAAAAACACCCATAAAAAATAAGATAAGAGGAGAAACAATAGATTAAATCTTCAAGGCAAAGCAATACTTACGTTTCATGAGAAATGGATGTACTCGGGAGGGATCAAATTTGAAGTCTTTATTCGAACAAATCAGCACATCCAACCTCGGTCCCGAGCCTCATCTATACTTGAGAATGGGGCCCTACTGGCCCGGCGAGAAAGCTTGACTAGCCCCCCTCGATAGAGTCGGAGACTGTAGAGACGCATAAGGTGATCGAGGGTGAATGAGCACCCTTCGATTTTGTTTACGAAGAATTGAATAAGAATGATCGGGTCTAAGGGACCAAACGTGAAGAGGTAAGTGTACACACTTAAAAAAAACCCTCCACGTTAGTAGTGATTGACTCCTCAGGTGAATGCACCATCACATATTTATTGACTCAGCTACAAACTTCTTTAACCTTGGTGAGGAGATTATGGGTGATTGTACATATGTACCTCGAGACCGGCTTGCATCAACCCGGTACCGAGGAAGTTTTTTCAATGTGAAAATCGGCAATGGTCGGGCACCCTATAGGAACGAACTCCTCAGGGTGTGGTTCCGCCGCAGCCCCATCACCGACGTGCCGTGATGAAGAGGCGACCTTCTTTTGCGGGACAGTCTTAGAAGTCTTCGACGTTATAGAACAGAAGAAAAGGAAATTAGGAAGGTATGTTTAGCGGTTTTCTGAAAGTTCAAGAAATTTGGGTGCAAGAGTTTGAGAGCAAAGGGATTTTTGAAGAACAAGAATAGGAGGAGCTTTGAATGTAAAGTTTGAATCCGTTCATTTCCAATACTGATCGTGAAACACCATGAGCAGCAGGATGTTGAGGAATGAATGTTAGGGTATTTATAGCTTGCTGATGATGGTTCAGAACCCGTAGTGGCTGACCAGCAACTGACAGGCATTTAATGCCTTGGTAACTGAACCGACGTGACATTTCGATATCCATTTGTCGCTTACGTCATGGCCCATCAAGAGGGGATTCGGAAGTTCATATCGTTTCTCATCATCTTCTCTCCGAGAAATGAGTGGACTATCTGTATATAGTCAAAATCGGGTTCGCCTCTTGTGTGACTAATCGAAACTGAAATATGGCAGGTTAATGTTCAACCTCGAATTATATCAAACCGATATGTGAAGCTATATCATTAAAATCGAGACCATATCATCGAACGAAATCGAGATCAGACGAGATCGAGGAAAATTTGTGAAATCTCGGCATGTATCAAGGATAGGCCGATTGATTAGCAAATCATGAGATTTCTTACCTTGTATACAATTTTATCAAGAGTATGACTCCCTTACTATATAAAGGGGGTCTGATAATTTATAAGGGAGGACACATTACGCAACATAAAGCAATATACAGTTATTTTCTAGCTTTTATCATCTTGTTATTCTGTTCATACATCAGTTGAGACTTCTCTTGGATCAAGGGTGATCAAACTCGAGGGCAAAGGTTGTTCGATTTGGTAAAAAGTTTGGCATAAGGCTGTTCGATTCATGTAGTTTGCATTAATTCTTTTATCGTCAATTTCAATTTTAATCTGTTTCCTTAATTTGTATCAAGTTATATCACGTATCCTTAAAATCGCATATAAATTCAATTGTTATCTGATTTTTAGTATAAATATAAAATTATAATGAAGACATTAACTCAAAGGTTCACTCTTCCTTAAAAATCACATGACGGGTTATTACACAAACTTTCCTCTCGGAAAAATTTTGGCGAACATATTAAGACTATTATTATCCATGTGAATCTTCTAAAGTTCAAATAATATAAAATCAAACACATCTTGAATCCAATGATGTCTCATAGCAATATATTTAGACCAATCATAAAATGTAGAATTCTTAACAAGATGAATAACACTTTGACTATTGCAATAAAGCACACTCCTCTCTTCGGAAAAGCCAAGTTCCCCCACAAATCTTTTTCATCTAAAATAACTCTTTACAACTAGATACTTGCAGTAATAGAGCAAAATATTTTTGCAACTAGATATCCAAGGCACACCCCACTTGCAAAAGTAACCAAGTAGCTCGAAGTAGACTTGCGAGTATCAATATCATCGGTCATGTATGTATATGTGTTACCACAAAGAATAGGTTTCTCTGTCCCAAAATATAAACTAAGACTAATAGTGCTACAAAGATATCTCATTATCCACTTCACCACACTACAAAGACTAAAAGTGCCACAAAAATATCTCATTATCCACTTCACCACACTCCGATGCTCTCTTTCTGGATTTGAAAGAAATTGGCTAGCAATATAAACCATGCGAACAATATCTGGTCTTACAAAAATTATTGCACACATCAAACTACCAATGCCTGAAGCATAACTAGGAACTTTTTTTATATCTTCCTTCTCTTGATCACTAGAAAGACATTGATTCATGCTAAATTTGAAGTTCATAGCTAAAGGTGTACTGACAACCTTAGCTTTATCCATGTTAAACTTACGACCAACTTTCTGAACATATTTCTCTCATGATAACCACAATTTCTTAGCCTCTCTGTCATAGACAATGTGCATGCAAAGAATTTTCTTTGTTGGTCCTAAGTCTTTCATAGCAACAGATTTATTCAAATATTGCTTCAACTTCTGAATCTTACAAGCGTTATGACCAACAACAAGATTGTCATCAATGGTCCAAAGAAGTCTTTTTGAAATCCTATTCATTAATAAAGAACCAACTATTTGTACCACTTCTTGAGTGCTTGTTTCAAATCATACAAGCTCTTTTCTAACTTGCAAATGTAATTTTTTTCCTTTAACTTCAAAACCTTATGGATGCTCCATATAAATTTCATTATCCAAGTCACCATGAAGAAAAGCAGGTTTAACATCTATTTTCTCAATCACTAAATCTAGACTTGTAGCTAAGTCTAGAACCGCAAGAATAGATGGCATCTTTATAAGCGAAGAGAATACAACGATAACAACAATAATAATAACATACCCAGTGTAATCCCACAAGTGAGGTTGGGTAGGGTAGTGTGTATACAATCTTACCCCTACCTTGTGAAGGTAGAGAAGCCGTTTTTGATAGACCCTCGACTTAGGAAAATATAATTGTAGAGAATATCTCATCAAAATGAACTCTCTTTCTGATTAAAGCCTTTGAAAACTACTTTAGCTTTGTACAGTAGAGCTGAGTTGTCATCTTCATATTTCACCCTAAAAATCTGCTTATTTTTAATGCTTTTCTGACTTTAGGTAGCTTAACTAAATCGCAAGTATGATTATCATGCAAAGATTTTATCTCATCCTTCATAGCATCCAATGACTTTTTTTTTAATTGTCCATGGACTCTTTAAAACATTCTGGTTCTCCACCATCAGTCAAAAGTACATACTCAGTATGAGGATAACAATGCGAATATATTTTCTCTCTATTAGATCTTATAGAAGCTCTCTAGAACATTAATAATGGTTGGTTGCCGGACAACCGCATTATCATGAACTGGAACATCAATAACATTATGCTAGTCATTTTGAACATGATCACCATCTTCATTATAACCTTAACTATCACCAATTTAAATATTTTCTTCAGGTGCAATAATCACAGGAACTGGATCAACATAAACTAAGCTCTCATTGCTATGAGAATCAACCTTCTCAACTTTGTCAAAATCTTCAATTGTCTAGTATTCAATGAGCACAACATCATGACTGCTAACATGTTTTTTATCAACTGGATTATAGAAATGATAGCCAAATTTATCTTGGTCATAAATAATAAAGATACACTTCCTAGTTTTAACATCTAAGCTTGACCTCTAATCCTTATAAGCATGCACAAAGGTATTACACTCAAAGACGCTCAAGGTATCATAAGAAACATCCTTACCAAACCAAGCTCTATCATCGATATCATTATCACAATGCAATAGTAGGAGACAAATTGATAACATAAATAACAGTATTAAGTGCTTCTACCTGAAAGGAGTATGTAGCTTAGCATCTGAAAGCAAATATCTAATCCTATCAACTAAAGTTCTGTTCATACTCTCTGCTAAACTATTTAACTGAAGAGTCTTTGGAGGATTGTTCTGATGCCGAATACCCTGTGCTCTGAAATAATTATTATAAGGACCAATATACTCACCACCATTGTTTAAGCGCATGCATTTTGATTTCTTCCTTATCTATCTCTCAACCAAGGCTAGAAAATCCTTGAACACATAAAGTTTAAAGGAAGCTTTTGCAAGTATGATCACCAATAAAGTTATAAAGTAAAGTGCACTACCATAAGACCTTACTTTAAAAGGACCACATAAATCAAAATGTACTAATTCCAGCTTGTTTCACTCCACAAAGAAAATTCTTCTTGGCTAAACTATCAATCTTTTTCTCGTTCATATGACTCAACGTTCTATACTATAACTCTGATGAAGTATCATTCTCCACCAAAACCATTAAAAATAGAATCCTGCATTTTATACAAGTTAAATAACTTGATACCTGTCACGATCCAAAATCCCACCAAAAGTCGTGATGGTGCCTAACCAGCTCACAAGGCAAGCCAACACTCAACAACAACGAAAAAATCTAATTATTAATCTATTAACTATTTCATGATATAAACAACAATGCAGAATAAATCTCAATTCAATATCATAAATACATAATCAATGACATGGTCTAAGCATGACCACAACCGTCTAACAACGCACATAATTTGGTGTCACTATATCACGAGTGTCTAATAAGAGCAACTAGAATCAACTTAATAATACATCTGTCTAGAAAGAAATGCATAGATAGAAATAAATAAGTGGGGAAGCGGGACTCCATGTACTGCAGATCAGATCAAGCAACGTACCACAAAGTCTCCAATAACACACCCCACTTAGCTCAAAGGGTACCTCAAATGCAGGTCTCAGAACCTGCACAAAATATGCATAACCGTAGTATGATTATAGAATCACGATACATAGTAAATATCAAGTCTATCCTTGAAGAAATAGTGGCGAGGGGTCGAAATCGATACCTACTAACAGCTCAATGAGCATATGAAGCATAAATAGAATATGGAATAGAGCAAGATATCATCAATCCGGTTTGTCAATAAAACTACATTAAAACTGGAATTTAAACATGCTTTTTAGATAACAAAATAGAATACAATATCAATTATCTTAGTTCACATATAGTATAAGATCCACAACATAAGTTTGAGCTGCCAATGCATGCTCAAACAAGAGGGATAACACAATATCAGTTATCTCAAACTTTCACAATCACATTATGAGTCAGTCAATAGTCATACAAATGTATGTAAGCGACATTGCATGTGTCGAGGCTTCCAGTGCATGTTCATAATCCAATACAAAGTCTCACAACAGAAATTCGTATACATAACTAACACTAGCCAAGTGTCCAAACTAGCACCAATCTTAGTGCCTACGCTCATAGGGCCCAAAGTAACATGGGTAATCAACTGACTATGGAGGGATGGTACCAAATCCAAGAACTGTTTCAGCTTTCAACCCGATCCACTAATAGTAAAAATAACATTCTGGTATACAACCTGATCTACAAGTATTACCATTATAACATGCAATCCAATCCACACATAATACTGTTCCAACGTGCAACTCGATTATAATGACCCGATAAATCATTTTATGTATTTGCACCTCATTTTCCCTTTTGATGCTTCACACATGTGTAATTTTGGTTTTATGACTTATGTGGTTAATTGGTTTCGTTCCGGGAAGGTTTTGGGTTGATTTGGACTCTTTAATTCTTGGCTTAGAAGCCTAAGTTGTTTATGTTGATCAAACTTTGACTTTTTTGAAAATGACCTCGGAACAGAATTTTGATAGCTCTATTTGATTTGTATCGTGATTTTGGAGGTCTGTAGTTTGATTTGTGTTGTTTTGCCGAAAATATGCAATTTGAGGGTTAGAAGTTGATCGTAGGTCGACTTTTGGCTATCGAGTTCGAAATTTAGTTTTGGGAATTGGAATAGGTCTGTTATGCTATTTAGAACTTTTCTGCGAAATTTGGTGTCATTTGAAGTTGAAATTTTCTTTGAAATTCATGCATTTTGATGTCCGATTTGTAGTTCTTGAGGTTATTTTTGTGTTTTGATTGTGTGAACGAGTTCGCATGATATTTTTAAACTTGTGTGGATTTTGATTTGGAGCCACGAGGGCTCAGATGAGTTTCGAACATGTATCAGAAAGGATTGGACTGAAGTAGGATTTTCTGGTGTGCTGGTGCTCTGATGTCACAATTGTGAGTACCAGCCTCGCAATTGCGAAGTGGGCGGAGGTGGTCAGATGTCGCAAATGCGACTTTCCCCCTCCCATTTGCAAAGGTTGTTCAAGCCTGGGTTGGTCCGCATTTGCGACCTTTTGGTCGCTTTTGCGATGGGAATGGGCTTCGCAATTGAGACATCTGTTGAGGCTGTCAGGGTTCGCAATTGCATTCCCTATTTTGCAATTGCGAGTGTTCGCAAATACGAACTCAAGGTGGCATTTGCGATATCTGCAGCTGATCAAAAGAGTTGGGAGTCGGGATTTTCTCTCATTTTAGAACCCTAGACTCGTTAGTGGCAATTTGGAGAGGGGATTTTCATTTATTAATATTGGGTAAGCTGTTTTAAATAATTTTCAACTATATTTCATGATTATATCTTAGATTTAACATTAAATTTATTTGAATAAAAGAGGAAATTTGGGAGTCTTGAGATTCGATTTGGACTCGAATTTGAAAACAGATACATATATGGACTCGTGGGGTTATGGGTAGTCAGAATCTACCCTAGGACCCGGGTTTTGATCGGACGGGCCCGTGGTTAACCTTTGTTGAATTTTTGGGAAATGTGTAAAGATCATAGCTTTATCTATTGTAATTAATTTCTCTTACATTGGTATTGTTGAGTTTTTGGCAAGTTGTGGTATATGGGCACTTGTGGTGCGAGTTATGGTTACGTTGTGATATTGATACGCATGCGGTGGTCGGTGGTATATGACTAGGGTTTGATACGCATGCGGTAAGATAAGGTGGGCTTGATACGTATATTGCTAGTTTAGGGGAACTACTTGAAACCTCGTGGTGAGATAAGGGGGCTAAAACACATGTAGCTATTTCGGGAAAAATAATTTTCAAAACAAAATGTAAGGTTCACGCGGTGATATAAGGAAAGATTGTGATTTGAATTGTGAACATATCGTGTTGTTTTTCTTCCTTGTCTTACCCTTTAAGCGTATTTGATTCCTTGTGGTTCTCATTATATACTCATTTCTTGTTGCCTTTTTTCTTTAAATCCTGTCATTAGCGTACATTACTAAACTGTTTGTTATTATCCAATACCTCATTTTTCGTTATTTGTCTCTATTATACCTTGTTCCGTTTATCTTGTCCTAGTAGGTATCTTGACGTGGTCTCGTCACTACTCTCCCGAGCTTATGCTTGATACTTACTGGATACCGTTGTGGTGTACTCATACTATGCTACTGTACATTTTTGTGCAGATCCAGGTTCATTTGCTCATGCCAGGAGCTAGTGATCGTTCTGCTGTTTGAGGAGACGTAAAGGTATACCTTCCCAATGCTAGTAGGCCTCGGAGTCACCTTCTGTATTTCTCTTATTATTGTTATTCGTCTATTCAGATAGTGATGTGTATTGAGATATTAGTACTTTTTTGTAGAGTTTATATCTCAGTCTCACCTGGTTTTGGGAAATATTTTATTGAGGTTCAGTATTGAGATTTTTATAAGACTTATCAGTTTATATCTTGTTTTTAGTCATTACATTGTTTCTTATTATCTTGTTTGTTAGGCTTACCTAGTCTTAGAGACTAGGTGCCATCACGACGTCCTAAGGTGGGAAATTGGGGTCTTTACTAGTTGGTATCAGAGCTTTAGGTTCATAGGTACTGCGAGCCATAAGCAAATTTAGTAGAGTCTTGCGAATCGGTACTGAAACATCTGTACTTATCTTCGAGAGGCGACATAACTGTTAGAAAATTCCACTTCTTTGATTCCTTATCGTGCAAATTTGTTGACTTCAAAAATCTGAATCTTTGTCTTTCTATTCTCTCAAAGATAGTGAGGACACGCACTACTGGATCCGACGATCAGACACCCGCTCCCCTTGCTAGTGCAGCGATAGGCCGTGGCCGAGAAAGGGCACTGCGGCTAGAGCACCTGCCCGAGCAGCGACTAAGAAGCCACCAGTAGCTTCAATTAGAGGACAAGCACCCGAGGCACCTGTTGTCACCCTTGCACTTCAAGAGACCTTATCATAGGTTTTGAGCATGTTCAGCACTCTGGCTCAGGTAGGATTGATTCCCCTCGCTCCAGCTACATCGCAGGCCGGGGGAGGAGGCCAGAATCCCGCAGCCTGTACTCCAAAGCAACGGGTCCATGTTGATCAGGTCCCGGGAGGTATGTCAGCGCAGCCTGTTGTTCCGGTTCAACTTGAGGTCATGGCTGAGGTATATGAGGAGGAGTAGCTTAGACTTGAGAGGTTCAAGAAGTATCATCCTCCTACTTACAGTGGCACAACTACCGAGTATGCACATGGTTTTCTAGAGAAGTGCCACCGTATTCTTTGCGCCATGGGTATTGTGGAGATGAGAGGAGTTGCTTTTACTGCATTTCAAATGTCTGGAGCAACCTATAGATAGTGGCAGGCTTACGAGGAGGGTAGCCCAGCCGATGCCGCTTCACTTTCATAGACTCAGTTATTAGAGATGTTCTTGAGAGAGTTTATTCCCTATACCCTTCGAGATGCTTGGCACATAGAGTTTGAGAAGCTACGTAAGGGGGCCATGTCAGTGTGAGAGTATGCTATCAGATTCACTGAGTTATCCCGGTATGCTCCTGCCTTGGTTACTATAGTTAGAGAGAGTTTGCTGATTCATCGAGGGGCTCAACTATGATATTAGATTCAGCATGGCTTGAGAGTTAGAGATGGATACTTCGTATCAGCATGTGATAGAGATCTCGCAGAGATTGGAGGGTATGCAGGGCCGTGAGAGAGAGGACAGGAAGGCCAAGAGGCCTCATAATTCTAGAGGATATAGTGGTGCCCGCATTCCAGTTACAACCTGTCATGGTAGGGGCTATGTGAGACGCCCAGTTCATTCAGCACTTCCAGCTTCTAGCAGTGCTCCGACTATTCCGAGGTCTTAGGTTGCCCATTTTGCTCAGCCACTATCAAGTGCACCTCCTGTACAGGGTGCCTTCAGCGGTTAGTCTGGTCGACCAGGACAGAGTCAGATTCTGCAGTCGCACCCACCGAGAGCTTATTTTGAGTGTGGTGATACTAGATACACGGTTAGGGACTGTCCCCGACTTAGGAAGGGTGCACCTCCATAGACTACTCAAGCTCCCTTGATTCCACCTGGTCCACAAACTTCATAGGCCATGGTCGCTGCTACAGTTGTTGCTCCACCTGCACCACCAGCTCCGAGTGGAGGTCAGGCAGGAAGAGATTGCCCTAGAGGTGGAGGCCAGGCAAAGTTCTATGCTTTTTCGGGTAGGACAGAGGCAGTTGCATAGGATGCTATCATCACAAGTATGGTTCTAGTTTGTCATAGGGATGCATCAGTCTTATTTGATCCGGTATTCACTTATTCATATGTGTCATCTTACTTTGCTTTGTATTTGGATATATCTCGTGATTTTCTGAGTTCTCTTGTATATGTGTCCACGCATGTAGGAGATTCTAGTCTTGTGGACCGTGTGTTTCGGTCGTGTTTAGTTGTTATTGGTGGTTTTTAGAACAGAGTTGATCTATTGCTACTCAATATGGTAAACTTTGACGTGATCTAGGGCATAGACTGGGTGTCGCCCTATCACGCTATTCTGGATTGTCACGCCAAGACAGTGACACTGGCTATGCCAGGTTTGATGTGGTTAGAGTGGAGGGGTACATTAGATTATATTGCTAGTACGGTTATGTCCTTTCTAAAGACTCAGAGAATGGTGGAGAAGGGATGTGATGCACATCTAGCCTTTGTGAAAGATTTTCCAGATGTATTTGTTATGCCCCGACCTCAGGGAGCGCGACCGGTGCTGAACCGAGATGACCCGGCTCAGCAAGCCTATACAATACCTTCTACCCGAACTCACTCATGAATAACACATGTAAGGCCCCGTAAAAGTTTACCTAAGACCCGGGGTTTCATCGTGCTAAAGTAGGCTTATGTGTTGGCGATTATAGCGATTCTTCATGGCGAGCTTGCTCGTCGCGGTTCAGACTTTTTGGGTTGAACAGTGCATTGGGGAGTTGAAGAAATATTTTTGAAATACAAGGCATTTTCTGCTGTCCGTTCTGCGATCGTAGAACTGATCTGCGGACCGCATATTTGCCGCAGACCGAGGCAGAAGTTTGGGAAAACTTTTTGGACCATTATGCGGCCGTATAATTATTTTTCTGCCTACATAACACCTCGCAGATCCAACACAAAATATTTTTGGAGGAACATTCGACGGCATATTAAGCGACCAGAGAACAGGTCTACGGACCGCAGAACAGGTTTGCGGACCGCAGACTGGTCGCAGAGTGAGGCAGGGGTGCCCAGTTTCGGAGGGCCATTATGCGGTCCATTTTGCGGGTGGTGGTAGGTCAGTATTCGGGGAAGGATCATCAGGGCCACCCCAGTCTATTGCTTTGTCTTCAGTCAGTGCACCGCCATCGAGGCCCAGTCAGCAGTAGGGGAGCCATTTTAGGCCCAGCCAGGGCAACAGGGGATCCTACTAGTAGGGTCGATCTAGTGGGAGATTTTAGCAGTAATGGAGACCCTCATGCCCTAGGTGCGGGAAGATGCAATTTGGGGCCTGCTTCATAGACGAGCCCATATGTTACGGGTGTGGTATGAGGGGTCACATTAAGACAGAGTTTCGTTCGTCTCACCAGAGCATAGGTAGGGTTACAGCACATCCATCCAGTTTTGTAGCTACTGCATCCACAACACCTCCTATAGCTCGAGGCACCCCAGCACCCGCAGGGCGTGGTGCAGCTAGGGGTGGTACATAGAGTTCGGGAGGACCCAGCCATTTCTATGCTTTGAGGGGTCTCCAGAGTTTAGAGGCTTCTCCAGATGTTGTCACAGGTATATTGACTTTCCAATCTCATGATGTGTATGCTCTTATTGATCACGGTTCTATTTCGTCCTATGTCACTCCCTATGTTGCTATGGGATTTGGGATAGAACCGGAACAGCTCTATGGGGCTTTCTCTGTATCTACTCCGGTTCGTGAGTCTATTGTGGCCGCGCAAGCTTATAAGGATTGTGTTGTCATGGTGCGTCGTCAGGACACCATGGCCAATCTCATTGACTTTGGGATGGTTGATTTTGAAGTAATAGTGGGAATGGATTGGCTTTATTCATGTTTTGCCAAGCTTGATTGTCGAACGAGAACCGTTAGGTTTGAATTTCCAAATGAGTCAGTGATTGAATGGAAGGGGGATGATATGGTACCAAAGGGTAGGTTTTTTTCTTACCTTAAGGCCACGAAGATGATTAATAAAGGGTGTATCTACTATTTGGTTTGGGTTACGGACTCCGATGCTGAAGCACCTACGCTGAGTCTGTGCCTGTTATGAATGAATTTACAGATGTCTTTCTGGTTGAGCTCCATAGGATCCCGCCAGATAGGGAGACTGATTTTGGGATTGATGTGATACCAGGCACGCAGCCTATATCTATTCCACCCTACAGGATGGCACCAGCAGAATTGAAGGAGCTAAAAGAACAATTGAAGGATTTGTTAGAGAAGGGTTTCTTCCGGCCGAGTGTGTCGCCTTGGGGCGCACCGGTTCTATTTGTAAGAAAGAAGGATGGGTCGCTAAGAATGTGTATTGACTATCGGCGGCTCAACAAGGTTACAATAAATAATAAGTACCCACTGCCAAGGATAGATGACTTGTTTGATCAATTGCAGGGTGCTAAGTACTTCTCCAAGATCGATTTAAGATCCAGGTATCACCAGTTGAAGATCAGGGAGTAGGATATTCTGAAAACAGCTTTCAGGACCCGGTATGGGCACTTCGAATTCCTGGTAATGTCTTTTGGGCTAACAAATACCCCCGCAACTTTCATGGATCTTATGAATCGAGTTTTCACACTTTGTCTTGACTCCTTCGTGATAAAGTTTATTGATGATATCCTTGTATATCTGCGAAGTTGAGAGGACCATGCCGATCATCTTAGGTCAGTTTTGCAGACCCTATATCATCACCAATTATATGCGAAGTTTCCGAAATGTGAATTTTGGCTTGAATCTGTCACGTTCTTGGGTCATGTTATCACTAGAGAAGGAATTGAGGTTGATCCTCAGAAGATTGCAGCTGTGAAGAATTGGCCTAGACCTACTACCCCAATAGAGATTCGCAGTTTCTTGGGCTTAGCTGGATATTACAGGAAGTTTGTGGAGAGGTTCTCTATTCTTGTCTCTCCGTTGACTAAATTGACGCAAAAGGCGATTAAGTTCCAATGATGAGATGCTTGTGAAAGAATATTTGAGGAGTTGAAATCAAGATTGACTACGGCACCAGTGTTGACCCTACCATAGGGTACAAGTGGGTTTGTGGTATATTGTGATGCTTCAAGAATCGGACTTGGGTGTGTATTAATACAACATGACAAGGTGATAGCCTATGCTTCTAGGCAACTTAAGAATCATAAAAAGAACTATCCAACATATGACTTAGAGCTTGCAGCGGTGGTCTTTGCATTGAAGATTTGGCGTCATGATATTTATGGGGTCCATGTATATTCACGGACCATAAGTGCCTTAAATATATTTTTAAACAGAAGGAATTGAATCTGAGGAAGAGAAGATGGCTTGAGTTACTCAAGGAATGCGACATCGATTTTCTATATCATCTGGGGAAGGCTAATGCTGTCACGGATGCTCTTAGCCATAAATCTATGGGTAGTTTGGCTCACTTAGAGGCATATCAATGGACGTTGGCCAAGGAGGTTCATCGGGTGGATAGTTTGGGAGTTCGTCTTGCCAACTCTAGTGAAGGAGGGGTGATTGTGCAAAATAGGGTTGTATCGTCGCTTGTGATGGAAGTCAAGGAGAAGCAATACAACAATCCATTGTTGGTACAATTGAAGGAGGGGATTCATAAACATAAGACCATGGCCTTCTCTCTTGGCATGGATGTTGGCACACTAAGGTACCAAGGGCGATTATGTGTTCCAAATGTGGATGGCCTCCGGGAAAGAATCATGACCGAGGCTCACACTTCTAGGTATTCTGTGCACCCGGGCTCTACAAAGATGTACCATGATCTTAAGGAAATGTGCTGGTGGAATGATATGAAGAGGAATGTAGCGGACATTGTGGCAAGATGTCCAAATTGTCAGCAAGGGAAGGCCGAACACCAAAGTCCCAGTGGGTTGTCACAGAACATAGAAATTCTGATGTGGAAATGGGAGATGATCAATATGGACTTTGTGGTAGGACTACCTCGCACTCCTCGCAAGTTTGACTCGATTTGGGTAATTGTGGACCGACTCACGAAATCAGCACACTTCTTCCCTATTAAGGCTACCGACCCAACAGAATAGTATGCTCAGTTGTATATCAAGGAAATAGTCAGGTTGCATGGCACACTAGTTTCTATTATCTCAGAACGAGGGGCACAATTCACGGCTAATTTTTGGAAGAAGTTTCAGCAAGGTTTGGGTACTCAATTGAATATTAGTACAACCTTTCACCCGCAAACTGATGGGCAGGCAGAGCGGACTATTCAGACGCTCGAGGATATGTTGCGCACTTATGTTATTGACTTCAAAGGTAGCTGGGATGATCATTTGCTGCTCATAGAGTTTGCCTACAACAACAGTTACCATGCTAGTACTAGATGGCACTATTCGAGGATTTATATAGTAGGAGATGTAGATCTCCCATTGAGTGGTTCAAGATTAGGGAAGCATAATTGATAGGTCTAGACCTCGTGCATCAGGCTATGGAAAAGGTTAAGATCATTACAGAATGATTGAAATTTGCTCAGATTCATCAGAAATCCTATTCAGATGTTTGTCGTAGGGATTTGGAGTTCAAGGAAGATGATTGGGTATTCTTGACGGTTGCCCCTATGAAGGGTATAATGCGGTTCGGTAAGAAAGGAAAATTGAGTCTGAGGTATGTCGGACTATACAGAATCACTCAGAGGATTGGTCAGGTGGCTTACAGGCTAGAACTACCTCAAGAGATATCTTTAGTGCACCCGGTGTTCCACGTATCCATGTTGAAGAAGTTGGTTGGGGATCCATCACTTATTGTTCTGGTTGAGACTATTGAGTTAATGAAGAATTGACTGATAAAGAAATTCTAGTTGCCATTCTTGATAGGAAAGTTTGTAAGTTGAGAAATAAAGAAATTGCTCCACGAAAGTGCTATGGCGGAACCAGTAGGTTGAAGAGGCCACCTGGGAGGCCGAGGAAGAAATGAAGAAGAAGTACCCTCATTTGTTTGAATAGTCATGTATTTATAATGTTGTGTTCTATGAAAGTGCTAAGATTTTACCTTCTATGAATTATGTATCATTTGTATAGTTGAGGTTAAGGGTGTTCCCTTTTTGTGATATACTGCTCGTGAAGCCATGGTTTCCGTTGCTTTTATGTTGTGATTACGTCATTGGTTCATGTACAAGTTGTTAGGACTAGTTTTTGGGATTCTCTGACAGGTGGATATGCCCAGGTATTGGAAAAACTCTGGCGAAAAGTTTGGAAATTTGGGGAGTTAGGCAAAAGTTGGAACTATTGGTTTGTTATAGCAGCTGAGTTACATTGGTTTCTAATGGCAAATTTTGGCCCTCATTCGAGGACAACTGATCTTAAGCGGGGGAGGATATAAGGCCCCGTAAAATTTTACCTAAGACCCTGGGTTTTGTGTTGCCAAAGTAGGCTTATGTGTTGGCGATTCAGACTTTTTGGGTTGAACAGTGTGTTGGGGAGTTGAAGAAAAGTTTTGAAAATACAGGGCATTTGTTGCGGTCCATTTTGTGATTGCAGAACTGATCTGTGGACCGCATATCTGTCGTAGATCGAGGAAGAAGTTTGGGCAAAATATTTGGACCACTATGCGGTCCATTATGCGGCCGCGTAATCATTTTGCGGGCCGCATAACCCCTCACAGATCCAACACAAAACAATTTTGAAGGAACATTCTGTAGCGCATTATGCGACCGTAAAACAGGTCTGCGGACCGCAGACCGATCACAGAGTGAGGTAGGGGTGCCCAATTCTGGAGGGCCATTATGCGGTCCAATTTTTGGACTACAGAAGCGTTATGCGGTCGCATATGCGACCGTAGATCTGCATCGGGACTTCGTTTTTTCTAATTTTTAAACCCGACCCCATTCTTATAAAATAGCCTTGGGGATCATTTTAAAAGGGAAAAACATATATTTCTAGATTGAGGGAGTGCCATAGAGTGAGAGGGGAAATTTATAATCTCATCATTCATCAATTCTTGCTCAAAGTAGAAGAATTTGCAAGAAGAATTCACTAGGTCTTCATCCTAGAGGTAAGGTTCTAATGCATAGCCCTCAATTTTGTGGTTATAATTGAAAATAGGTAATAAGCCAAGCAATTCTTTGGTATGGGAGTTGTTTATTTTACATGCATGTACCACCAAGGGTAGTGAGAAGATTGTTGAGCTCTTTTGGGTAAACTTTGGGTAGTGGGGGTGAAAGAATCCACCATAGGAGGACCTTGAAACCTTAATGCTGACATAGTATTTGATAAAATGCTCAAGTGAGCTGGAACTATGAACTCCTTCCGAATTTGTGTTCAATTTTGCTATATCTCTAAATAGATCAAAGTGGCTAAGATTTCCGAAACATTGTAGTAGTTTAAAATGCTCGAGGCAAGGTATGTTGGCTAAACTCTTCTCTTATAATTGAACCCCACAATGTCCTTGTAAGTCCCGTGATGCTCATTATAAATTGTTTTTCCAAATAAGCCTTGTGTCAAAATAATTATGCGTTCAATATGTATTCCAAAGATTCTTGTTATGTTGAGTTAATATTTGAGAATGTGGTTTAATATGGGTTATGTGTTATTATGTTATGATTTAAAAGAGTGATTCTAATGAAAGTTATCATGTCAATTATGTAAGAAATCACATGTGCCTAAGACCCTAAATTGCTCAAATATATGTTTAATGTCTTTATTAGAAAGGCCTTGTTGTTGATTATCCATGATGATATTTGAAAGTAAAAGAAGAGAACATGAAATATGATGTGCGGCCATCATGCCAAGAATGATATTGCGTCATGGCCATTAGTGCGAATGAAATGAATGATATGAAAAAAACATTACGAAATGAGTGGTAAATCCTTTTAATAATAAATTCCTTGGTAGTATCATTTAGCCACTGAGAAAGGGTAGGTCGGAACAACCTAACCCCGAAACTACACGTGCCAGTGTAGGAGTGATTGAGGGGTAAATCCCCGTGTTAATGTGATGAGATTGTTTCCCCTTATATGGGATGAGATTGGTGTGTTGAGATGTTTCTCATTAAATGGAATGAGATTATTACTAGCGAGATGTGATGTGATGTGATGTCGACCCACACGGCGTTGTGGTGAGACGGCTTAGCCGATCGGGCTGAGATAGGATGCCATGCCGCGCACATGGTTGTATTGTGAGTGTATGTCTCGGGGTGAGACTGCTTAGCCGGTCGGGCTGAGATGGGGCTCCGTACTAAAACACGGTGGTGCATCGGTGCTAAAGATCTCCCAACTTAAATTACTGAAACTTACTTGTAATTTACCTTTTCCCTAACTTGACACCTTGGTACTGTTAGAGTCTCTTATTGATTTCATATATGATTCTCCGATTACTGTTACTCATTCTATTGAGAGGGTGTTTCGTTTTATATACTAGTACCATTCCAAATGTACTAACGTCCCTTTTGTTGGAGGCGCTGCATCTTTAATGGATGCAGGTAGTTCCATAACAGGTGGTATTGAACAGTGATAGCAGAAAACCCTTTCCTCAACTGCCTTGGTGAGCCCCACTTCATTTCGGGGTCCTGTATCTTTTATCCTTTGTACATAGCGTTTTGAGATATAGCCAGGGCCTTGTTGCCGGCACTGTCATAGCACTCTTTTGTTTCTATTAGACGCACCGTAGACATAGTGTGGGTTGTATCTATTTTTGGGAAAGTTAAACTAAAAACGTGATAAGTAAATTCGTGAAGGAGAGAGGGTAAGCAAATCGAAGGAAATGAATTTCGTCGAAGTTTGATAATTTGGGATAAAATACGGCCCGAGCTAAAATACCTGATATTTATGGACTAGTACCATACGAGGTACCACATGGCCATGATAGTAAGGTGTATAAGTTGTGTTAAAAGTAAGTAGTATTTTAAGTAAATTGAGACAATTTTTAATTATGCGGGTAATTAGTTAATTATTGGATAATGGGATATTACCCACTTAATTAATGAATTATTTGGATAATGATAGGAAAGCCCAACGTGGCAGCAAGACATTCTTTAACCAAATGAGTCTTAAGTCTTTAAAAGAGGTGGCAAGAGTAAGAGAGGTGTGAAAGTCTTGAACATGAGTCACCTTACTCATTTAAGAAAAGAGATCCATTTTAAGTTCTTTCCAATTCAAGCACCAATGTTACATAGAAACTTTACAATTCAAGCTTTACACAGAAACTTTACTATCCAAGCTTTACATAGAAACTTTACAATTCAAGCACCAGCGTTAATTCACTTTCCAAATAGCAACGTTGTTCCTAAGTTCTTAAGGAAAGGTTTCGGTTAAGATTTTCTTTGCATAGCAACGCGATTTCTTCGAGCTTTTCATACGACTTGTTCCGAGTTTTGTCGCAATTAACGTGTATTATAGGATTGTCAAGAGAATCGACTCAGGTATGTTAAGGCTATCCCTTCTTTCTTTTGGCATGACCCAAATGATACTGAAAGAAACGAGCAAACGCACAGTTTCCATAAGCGACTCTATTCATAGAAATATTAGGGGTGTCTATATTCTTGATTCCCCATGTGAATTATTATTATATCTTCTGTTCATGGGTCTCAGAAAACATATTTGATAAAATTTATCCGACAGGCATATTATTTTTATGACATTCCGAAAAAATCTTATTAACGTATTTCTTAAGGCATATTATGTTTATGACATTCTGAGATAATATTATTAACGTATTTCTTATGAATTTCATGCATTTATACATATACATTGACCCATGACCAGATGACATTATATACGCGTATATATAT
>AWOL01S0003824.1:84472-103527 GCA_000715115.1 Nicotiana otophora | reverse complement strand
CCGAAATGATATGATGGGATGCTCTCAGAGGCTTGATGATGTTATGAACACATATACCTATGCATGTTATGACATTTATATGCATATGCATGACGTTATAGAAATGAAATGATTCACAGAGCTATGCAGACGTACATGTCTAGTCTTTTACTCCAGGTTTCTCTCATGTATATTATTTACTGATTTTCATTCCTTACATACTCGGTACATTACTTGTACTAACGTCCCTTTTGTCTGGGGATGCTGCGTTTCATGCCCGCAGATCTCGATAGACAGGTCGAGAGTCCTCCAAGTAGGTGATCAGCTCAGCGGAAGATGTTGGCACACTCTATTTGTTCCAGAGTTGCTTATGTGGTCAGTATGATTAGGACATGTACTAATTAGTATGGCGGGGTCCTGTCCTGACCTTTATGACATTTATGTACTCTTAGAGGCTTGTAGACATATGTCGTGTACGTGAAAGATTCTACGGCCTTGTCGGCCTATGTTTAGAGTTTATAAATAATGATGTTGGCCTATTAGGCCCATATGTCACGTGTATATGATGATGTAATAAGGAAGATACATTACGTTGGTACTCAGTTGAGTAAGGTACCTGGTGCCCGTCGCGGCCCATCGGTTTGGGTCGTGACAGTTCAGTATTTCAGTATCATGTATTACAGTACGATTATGAGTTCCTCTTTTAAAATCCCTGAATGTTGAACACCTGTATTTGGGCCTGAGGCCGTAGTTTATGCTTTATGCATCTTTGGGCCTGAGGCTGCAGTTATGTATACGTATACTTGGGCCTGAGGTCATAGTTTGTGCACATATATATTGGGCCTGATGCTGCAGTTTATTTATTCAGAAAAACAGGTTGTTCATCATTCAAAAGAGAGAGTATTCATATCCTTACTTCCTTTGTTCAGTTTAGTTATTAGTTATCAGTTATCAGCTATCAGTTATAATTTCAGTTTCAGTTTCAATAGTTATCATTTCAGTTATTAGTTATCAGTTATAAGATATCAGCTCAGTATTAGTTTCAACATTTATAGTTCTTTCTTTCAGTTGCTTTACGTACCAGTGCAATTCAAATGTACTGACGTCCCTTTTTGCTCGGGGCCTGCATCTCATGATGCAGGTAATAATTTACGGGTTGACAATTCAGAGCGCTAGGATTCTCGTACCAGTTATTTGGTGATCCCCAATTCTTTTGGGGAATTATAATTACCTTACAGTCTTCAGTATTTTTGGACAGTCAGTGTTTTCAGTACTTCATTAGAGGATTCATAGACTAGAGTAACAGTTAGACGGAGTTACAGGCTTTTCATGTCATGCATTGTTGCTACCTATATATTTCAGACTTATATTAGTGTTTCCACACTTGATTTATATCATTCAGACTTTCAGTATATCAGCATGTATTAGTTTATCTTCTGCATTCAGTATGTTATGATATCACATGTTGATTCAGTCAGCCAGGTGGTTCGCTTGTTCATATGTAGTCAGGCACTGGGTGCCGTGTTACGTCCAGGCCCAAGTTCGGGACGTGACTTAGCTTGGTATTAGAACACTAGGTTCAAGTGTCCTAGGGAGTCTATGAAGTCGTATCCAGTGGAGTTTCCTTTATATGTGTGTGCCGGCCACACATATAAATGGGTAACTACCAAGACATTCAGGATTGTCTCATTTCTTTCTACTCTAGATCGTGCCAGAGGCTTAGAGCAATAGGTAACCTTCTTTTTTTTTTTATCGAATTCCAGACATATCGAATGCCCAAGCGATGGGCAGGAAAAACCCATGGTCCTAGAAGATATGATCGCCTATTGGGGTATAACTATGGAATACAGGTTGGTAACAAATAAGACTTGAGAGGATGTTGAAAGTGGGATATAATTGATATTAGTACATATTAGAGCATACCCTTATTAGAAAGTACGAAAGAAGTTATCATATTTTATGGTTATCAGTTTACCTCAGTTACCAGTTGTACAGTCTTTTAGTTAGCAGGTTTATGGTTATTCAGTAAGCCAGTTATCAATTATTCAGTTACTAGATCTTCATTTTTCAGTCTATCATAATTCTGGTGACTTTTGAGTATATAGTGATGCCTATGGGTGATAAAAGAAAATGTAAGGAACAATGATTATAGAAACATCTTCACATGTTTTAGGTCCGGATTAGGACATAATAGTCGCCAGACTATGCAGGAAGTGATTTATCAGATGATAATATACTCTAAATGACATGTTTGTGCATGGTAGTGTATCCGCGTGTGTTTTACCTTATAGAACAAATACATTTTAATTCTTGGGAATGTAGCCACAGGTTGGATGATGATAGTTTAAATGTCTGCACCACAGTGTAACAAGTTAAGAATTTAATCGTAGCAGGTATAGATTGATCATTACAGTTTTGGACACAAAGGAGCCTAAGGGCAAAATAAATAGGAGTCAGAAACATTTGTTATTACCAAAGATGTGTTTTTTGTACGACTTATGCATATGACTAAGAAGATATGATGTACGAAATGAGAACCAAGAACGGTCAATATTGAATTTTAGGGAATGATTTTAAGTTTTTCAGGTTTATTCATAATAGAAATAGAAAGTACCATGTTAGTAAGTTACTATAAGCATCAGCTATTATTGTGAGATAAAGGATATGACAGTCCCCCTTAGGTTATGTTACTAAGTGTTTACCCCAAATGTTTATAGTCTGATATGATTTTGAAGTATATAGAAAGTTTGGGGTTAGATATTCCAATTTCGTTTAAGAAAGATGAAATTTCCCTAAGTGTGATGCATGTACATAGTTAAAAAAAAATGATAGTGTGCCACCGTAGAATAGGGTCGGATGATGAGGGAATTTAGGAATAACTTTATGTTTCACTTTATTTATTCAAAGCATGACAAGAAAATATTATGCTAACAGGTGGTTAGTAAAACAATAGTAAGTGAGTTTTGAGTAGATACAGTGAATTAGCAATTTTAGCAGAGCTAGTAGAGGTATGATTTGTTTTACTTAGCCAGGTTAACAGTAGTCAGTGGGTAACAGTTTGAAATACTGAATGTGTATTAGAACCCACAGATTGAAAAGTTATACCCGAAGTATAGTGACAGTGGAAAAACAAATCAGCTAGGTAGTAAGAGAGCAAACTACAGAAGAATAGCCTTTTAGAGTTTTCGAAAAGGGGTTTTCCCAAGATTGACAATGTGAGCAGAGTTAAATCATTAAGATTGTGTATGATAGTTGTGAATACATTAGATTTCTGTTTATGTAAGTAATTTAGTTTTTCAAAAGTAAGTCAGAAGATGATCCGTCATTGACGTAAAGAGAAAAGAATTGCAGAAGATGAGGAAAGTTGTTCGGATCCCAACAAAAGAGAAGAAACCTCAAGTACAAGACATTAACCATTGGTCTAAGGGAATATGTGAAAATTGTTTAGTCCATTTGGAGATTTAAAACCTGCATAGTCCGCATGGGATATAAAAACTATAAAAATCATGCCCAGTTATGAGTCACGGGGGTAGTGCCATTGCACGAGACTCTAATCTTCTAAGTACTGGTCAAAGACTTTGCTCGAATCAATACTATAAGTGTTTTCAGGAATTACTTTAAACAGATAATCAAGTGTGGGAAGTATAGCTCATGATTGAGGTAGATAAGAGATATTTGGTGAAAGACGTTCACTGCTTAGTCAAGCTAGGAGTTCGACTTACGGGCCCTGAAGATGGCATAGTTGTTGTCCACACAAGACTTGTTCCTCCTTAGTACCCGAAGTGAAGGAGAAACAATTTGATGATCCCTACTTGTTGCGGTTAAAAGAGGGCATTTCACAAGCATAAGACGCTGGCTTCTGAACAAGGGGGAGATGATGGTACTTTGAGGTATTGGGTGTTCTAAACATAGATGGACTTAGAGAGGGAGGATCATGTTAGAAGCCCATAATTCCAGGTATTATATCAACCCTGGTTCCCCAAGGATGTATCATGCTCAAGGAGATTTATTGGTGGAATGACATGAAAAGGAATGTCGCAGGCTTTGTGGCCAAGTGTCCGTATTGTCAGCAAGTGAAAGTCGAGCAGCAGAAAACTAAGTGTTTATCTCATAATACACATATCCTTTAGTGGATATGGTAAATATAGACCTTATAATAGGATTAACTCGCTCATTTTGAAAGCATGATTTGTATGGGCATTGGTGTAGATCGCCAATTGGTTGGTTCGAAGTTGGCGAAGAAGAGTTGTTGGGACCAAATTTGGTCTATCAGGCAGTGGAGAAAGTCAAGTTGATTCAAGAGATTTTAAAGATGGCTCATAATCTCCAAAAGTCCTATTCAGATGTGCAGTGTAGAGACCTAGAGTTTCAAGTTGATGATTGGGTATTTCTAAAACTTTTGCCTATGAAAGGTGTTATAAGATTTGGGAAGAAAGGAAAGCAAAGTCCCAGATACATCAGGCCATATAGGATGCTATGAAGGATTGGGCAAGTAGCTTATGAGTTAGAGTTTTCGCTAGAATTGGTGGCTTTATACCCAGTATTTCACGTTTCATGTTATAAAATTCACGTTTCCAGTATTCAGATCTCGTGTCACGACATTTATGTTTCCAGTATTCAGATATGATGTTCTAACATTCATGTCAGTTCAGAACTCGGATACTCATGTCAATCAAGTACTTATATATTCATGCAAGCTTAGTAATTAGATATCGATCTTAGTTCAGTGCTTAGATATTCATATCAGTTCAGTACTCAAATATTCATGCTAGTTCAATATTCGTATATCCACTTAGTTTAGAGTTTACGTATCCATGACAGACCAAGAGGTTGTGAGTTCGAGTCACCCCAAGAGCAAGGTGGGGAATTCTTGGAGGGAAGGATGACGAGGGTCATTTGGAAACAGCCTCTCTACCTCAGGGTAGGGGTAAGGTCTGCGTACACACTACCCTCCCCAGACCCCACTAGTGGGATTATACTGGGTTGTTGTTGTTGTTGTTGTTGTTGTTGTATCCATGACAGACCAATATTCACGTATATGTTTCATGTTATGTGTCTTATGATGCATTGTGAGGCTTGTGCTATGCTCTATTAGCTGGTTGGTGTTTTGGATAAATGTTGATGGGAACTAACCTTCTTATTCAGACCTTATACTGCAATCTCCATATCTTTCAGTATTCAATCAGCTCAGTATTCAATTAGTTCTGTAGCCATCCAGTTCACTACCTATTAAGTTTAGTATCTCAGCAGTTCAGTAATCATGTATTCATTCAATTTAGTACGCATGTGTTCATGACGGTTTAGCTTTCACAGGTGTCCATCTATCCCGTTAAGGTCAAAAGTTAGTTGTAGTTACAATAAGGAAAATCATTCGAGGATGAATGATCCCAAAGGGGAGATAATGTAACATTCAGTAAATCCGGATTAATTGTAGATGCATTAAATGAGCCTTAATATGACCTTTTAGACATGTGAAGTCCTATCGGGATGATTATGATTATGAATATGGGTGGAAAATGTGCTGGAATCAATACCGGGAGTGAGGTGCATAAAATTTGATAGCATCAACTAAGTTTATAGGAGGTCCGTCTTATAGCCTTAGACACCGCAAGGCCATAAAAACTCACGGCCATAGACAATGCAAGTCCATAAAAACTCACGGCCATNGACAAGGTGGGTTGCTCTGATGGTAAGCACCCTCCACTTCCAACCAAGAGGTTGTGAGTTCGAGTCACCCCAAGAGCAAGGTGGGGAGTTCTTGGAGGGAAGGATGCCGAGGGTCATTTGGAAACAGCCTCTCTACCTCAGGGTAGGGGTAAGGTCTGCGTACACACTACCCTCCCCAGACCCCACTAGTGGGATTATACTGGGTTGTTGTTGTTGTTGTTGTTGTTGTTGTATCCATGACAGACCAATATTCACGTATATGTTTCATGTTATGTGTCTTATGATGCATTGTGAGGCTTGTGCTATGCTCTATTAGCTGGTTGGTGTTTTGGATAAATGTTGATGGGAACTAACCTTCTTATTCAGACCTTATACTGCAATCTCCATATCTTTCAGTATTCAATCAGCTCAGTATTCAATTAGTTCTGTAGCCATCCAGTTCACTACCTATTAAGTTTAGTATCTCAGCAGTTCAGTAATCATGTATTCATTCAATTTAGTACGCATGTGTTCATGACGGTTTAGCTTTCACAGGTGTCCATCTATCCCGTTAAGGTCAAAAGTTAGTTGTAGTTACAATAAGGAAAATCATTCGAGGATGAATGATCCCAAAGGGGAGATAATGTAACATTCAGTAAATCCGGATTAATTGTAGATGCATTAAATGAGCCTTAATATGACCTTTTAGACATGTGAAGTCCTATCGGGATGATTATGATTATGAATATGGGTGGAAAATGTGCTGGAATCAATACCGGGAGTGAGGTGCATAAAATTTGATAGCATCAACTAAGTTTATAGGAGGTCCGTCTTATAGCCTTAGACACCGCAAGGCCATAAAAACTCACGGCCATAGACAATGCAAGTCCATAAAAACTCACGGCCATAGACAGTGCAAGGCACTGTCCAGGGCATTAACCTCAGTGCCTCTGACAGTGCAAGGCACTGTCCAGGGCATCGAAGTCAGCGCCCCTCACAGTGCAAGGCACTGTAGTTTTGGCACCTCTGATGGCACCTTGCATAGTTATTTTGGCACCTCAGATGATGCCCCACACCGACGATGGTTATCCGAGCTACCTTTATTTCCTCCTCAATTTTTGGGACGCGTACACTTATTTAAACCCTACCTCGTTCCCTACAACCCTAAACATGTACATTTGCTCTAGAAAGGGGAGCTCTCAAGAACCCAACTTCCCCAAGGTCCCTCCATCATCCAAGGTATGTTTTAATGGAGATTCTAAGTGAATTTTAATTTTCCAACATCTTATTAACATGGGTAAATCCTTCAAATCATTAGATATTCGATCGAAACATCATTCTTGAGGAACAAACCCTAGAACCCGAATTCGAGAGGATTGAACTTCAAAAAGGTAATTCTTCTACTCCCTGATCATTTATAACTATGAATTGATGAGTTTTTGGGAGAATTGTAGATGTGTTTGATAAAGGGAATGAAATGAACTATGCTAGGGTTTTGGCTTGTTGACTTAAGATTATTGTAAACATTTGGGTGATGAGAAATGGTGTTAGTTACATCTATTTGGGATTGTAGAATCACCTAGAAATAGTATAATGAGAATTAGGTAAGGAAAACACCATTAACGAGGGCTATGAGGCTTTACTCCCAAAAGGTGTTTGATAAAATTCCAAAGTTACCAAAACCTGAGTCTTAGTGCTAATATTGGTTCCTCTTGATATACGCTGTAGATTATCATGAAAGAGATGATGAACATAGTGATACGCTTAAAAGGACCAGCATCAAGGTATGTGAGGCTAACGCTCTATGTTTGGTAATGTTAATGATTCTCCCTACACTACGTTTCTTTTACAACGTTACTAATTGCCTAAGAAATATAGTTAAGTTTAGTTCCTTGAATAGTTGCAGAACTTCTATTCTCTAGCTTCGTAATTCGTTCATGACTTTCATTCTGAACGCTGTGAGCTCAGTGTGTAATACATGTCAGTTTTCATAATCAGTTTATGAATACATGTCTCAGTCTAGTTCTATTCAACATTCAACTATCATGTAACTCAGTGTGGTTCAGTATTTCAGTATCATATATTACAGTATGATTTTGAGTTCCTGTTTTAAAATTCCGGAATGTTGAACACCTGTATTTGGGCCTGAGGCCGTAATTTATACTTTATGCATCTATGGGCCTGAGGCTGCAGTTATGTATACGTATACTTGGGCCCGAGGCCTCAGTTTGTGCAAATATATATCGGGCCTGAGGCCACAGTTTATTTATTCAGATAAACAAGTTGTTCATCATTCAAAAGAGGGAGTATTCATATCCTTACTTCCTTTGTTCAGTTTAGTTATTAGTTATTAGTTATCAGCTATCAGTTATCATTTCAGTTTCAATTGTAACACTTATCATTTCAGTTATCAGTTATCAGTTATAAGCTATCAGCTCAGTATTAGTTTTAACATTTTTAGTTCTTTCTTTCTATTAATTTACATACCAGTGCAACTCAAACGTACTAACATCTCTTTTTACCCGGGGCCTGCATCTCAAGATGCATGTCAATGATTTACAGGTTGACAATTTAGAGCGCTAGAATTCTCATACCAGCTATTTGGTGATCCCAAGTTTCGGGGAATTATAATTACTTTACAATCTTCAGTATTTTCAGATAGTCAGTGTTTTCAGTACTTCATTAGAGGCTTCATAGACTAGAGTAACAGTTAGACAGTCACTGGCTTTTCATGTTAAGCAATGTTGCTACCTATATGTTTCAGACTTATATTAGTGTTTCCGCACTTGATTTATATCATTCAGAATTTTAGTATAGCAGCATGTGTTAGTTTATGTTCCGCATTCAGTATGTTATGATATCACATGTTGATTCAGTCAGCTAGTTGGTTTGTTTGGTCACATGTAGTCAGGCACCGGGTGTCATGTTACGTCCAGGCCCAGGTTTGGGGCATGACATGTTATCTATGCATGCATGTACCAACAATGTTATAGGAAGGTTGTTGAACTAAAAATGGGAAGATATTGGGTTGGGGATGAAGGAATCCACCATAAGAGGACCTTGAAATCTTAATGCACACCTAGTGTTTGTTTAAATGTTCAAATGAGCTGGAACTATAAACTCCTTCCTAATATTTGTTCAATTTTGCTATATCTCTAAATCGATCAAAGTGGCTAAGAATTCCGGAACAACGTAGTAATTTAAAAAGCTCGAGGCGAAGTATGTTGGCTAAACTTCTCTTTTAGTATTGAACTCCACAATATCCTTGTAAGTCCCGAGTTGTTCATTATAAATTGATTATTCTGAATAATCCTTGTATCAAAAGATATATGTTCAATATGTATTCCAAATGTTCGTGTTATATTATGTTCTATTTGAAAATGTGCTCGAAGCATGGGTTGTAATTCTTAATGTTATAACTTCAAGTCGTGATTTAAATGAAAGCTATTATGCCAAATTGTGTAAGAAATCTCAATGTGCTTAACATTCTTATTTGCTCACATGTGGACTTAAAGTCTTGAATAAAAATGCTCTGTTGTTGATGATCCATGATGTGTTTAAAAATGAAAGAGATGAACATGAAATATGAAATACGGCCAACGTGCCAAGGGTGACATTGTGTTATGGCCATTGGTGCCAATGAAATGAATGATATATAAAAGATAATGAAATGAGTTGTCCATCCTTTAAATAAATAAACACCCTGGGAGTATCGTTAGTAACCGAGGAAGGGTAGGTGGAAATAACCTAACCCCGAAACTACACATGCCCGTGTAGGAGTGAATTGTGATTGTACCCTTTTATTGGGATGAGATTGATGTGTGAGAGTATTCACCTTTATTAGGATGAGATAATTGCTGGAAAACGGGTGATATCGATTGATAAGTGGGGATTTTGACTACTTATTAGCGTTTAATTATGTTCCCGAAAACTAATAAAATATACTTAATGCAGAAATATTGGAAGATGAACTCCCGAGAGAAAATCCAACTCAAGAAGGAGTAATCTGAACTCAAGGACAAAAAAGGCACAGAAGCTCAATGGTGCGGACCGCAGAATATCATTTGCGGCCGCAGGTTATGTAGGAATTTCCATCAGAGACTGGTGCAAAGTGCGGTCTGCACATGAATTGTGCGGCCGTAAAAGTTGAGCCAGAAGCAAAGTTCAGAGAAAATACATTCCAAGTCTCCCAGAAGTGCGGACCACACAACAATTGTGCGGCCGCAGAAGAAGAACTATGCGGCCGCAGACATAATTGTGCGGACCGCAGAAGAGCAACGTGCGGCCGCAGTTACAATTATGCAGACCACATAAAGAGTGCATTGCGGCCGCTGTTCAGAATTATGCAGCCGCAAACTTCCAATACTATCAAGCTGAAGAAAAGTGCGGACCGCACATGGAATTGTGTGGTTGCAAAACTTCCGAAAGGGCATTTTTGTCCGAAATTTTCAGCCCTGTATTAATAGACAAGTTTCACATTTTTAGGTCAATTTTTGACATCAGCTGCTACAGTAGCTGTTTCCTTTTACTCTTTTTAGTAGTTTTTCATATTTTGAGCTATTTGAACATATATTTTATTATTTTAATTAGCAATATGAGTTTAATTATCATTTCTTCTTCTTTTTCTTCCATTTCAAGCATGAGTAGCTAGATTTTCACTAGGGTTGTCATCCAACTCTAGTGTGTAAACTTAATGGGTGTTTAATTTAATGCTTGTTTATGGTTGGGTGTTTATTATTTAGCCTTGTTCTTGCTTTTATTTGTGAAATTAATGGTTGCAAAATATTAGTTCATGCCTATTTGACTTGGTCTCTACTTGAGAAAGAGACACCTAGTCTAGGAAAACATGGCTAACAAGAAATTGGGTCAATCGAGAGATTGACAGTCCCAATTAAAGGGTTGAACCTAGAGATAGTAACAACCCGATTTGAGCTTTTCGTCAACCGTTTTGTTCAATACCCATTTGGACATGAGAAAGCCAAGTTGGGCAGAATCACTCTCTGACCGAGAGGTATTGAGTAGGTAATTGAGTGTTGATAGCTGTAATACACCCCGATCAATAAAATAAGTATTAAGGTTTATATCCCATTAGGCAAACACCTAGGTGAAGGGCATAGCCCTGGGCTTTTTATAACATTTGAAAAACAACAAAAATAATTTCCTAGTTTTATTTCTTAAATTGCAATCATCGTTTAATTTAGACTTTAAAACAACCCAATTTTGTGGAAGTGCAATTGTAGATATACAAACTCACGTGCTACGATATATAATACTAACTTCCATACATATAGCTCCCTGCGGAATTCGACCCTGACTCTTGTTGTGTATTATTATTTCATCGACTGTTTTCATAACCTCTTTCTTTTTCGACCTCTCAAGGCCGACAAATGTCGTATCACCCCGTCGGCCATCATCCGAAATATCGTCAACAGTAGCCGCTGGTGCCTCAGGGACAGGTGTAGAAGAGGGCTCTGAAGCCTGACAAGCACTCTCCGAACCCTCGGAGGTGCTATGTGAGGAGGAAGGCTCGTCCCGGAGTTGATACCTTCCATGTGGCTGTGATTGGACAGCAGCCTGCTCTTGCACTGATTCGCCCTCTGATGCTTCCCGAGACGGGGCATATGAACTAGATTTGGAGGGCTCTGGATTTCTTCCTCAGCCTACTGTATGTAGCCTTCTTTGCGATTATCTTCTGGAGGGCGAGGGGTAAAGTACCTTTGCCTCGGCCTCTAGAAGGTTCACCCCTCCCCTTTGACGTATCTCTACGGCCTCGAGATCTCACCATTTTCTGTAACAAGCAACAACAAGAGTTAGTTGTAAGTCAAGTGCAACAGACAGTGTACAAACAGTGTAAAGCATATTTGCAGGGTGGAACTGGCACATTGTCATTAGGCGATCGGCCTCGTTTATTGGCTTAGGATTCAAGAGGGACCTCATCCATTTGATCATCCTCAACGTCCACATCACCCAAAGGTAAGTTTTCGAGCTCATTGTTTGCCATGATTGCACCTACAATTTCTCAACACGATTGTTACATCTCGCATTTGTACGTTCAAGTTTCATCTTCAGTTAATTGACGTAGCCTTGAGGGTGTGATTTTCTTGAGATTATAAGATGTATGCTATTTATAACAGGCAATAAGTAAGTGCCGTGAAAGATAAAGGGTAAACGAATCAACACAAAATGAGTTTCGTTGAAGGTTGTTGATTTGGGATAAAATACGGTACGAGCCATAATACCCACTATTTATGGACTAGTGCCATGCAAGGTAATACATGACCATGATAATACGGTGTACAAAGTATGTTAAAAGTAAGTAGTATTTTAAGTGAGTTGAGATAATTCTTAATTATATGGGTAATTGGTTAATTATTGGGTAATGGGATATTACCTAATTAATTAGGGATATATTAGATAAGGATTAATTCTACTACGTGGCAGCCCCCAATCTAGTTGAAATGTGGAAAACTAAGGTGTTAAAAACAAGACACTACCTTCTTCATTACGGGTAAAGACATACTTAGAAGATTTGCATTTTTGCATCATTTGGCCTTTAGATGTTCAAGTGATTAATTATAATGTTCTTGCTATTACAACACACGTTACAATGTATTAAGAAGACATAACATTTTCCTATTACAACACCAAAATAACCCACGATTGAGCACTTGATTTCATAGCATCTTAAGCAACGTGAGATTTTGCGAATCTAAGGGAGTACGGTGCAACCTTTCCCAAGAATATCATACGGATTTTTCCATACTCCAGGTATGTTAAGGCTAAGCCCTTCCCTCATTTTGGCATGATCTCGTAACTACATGTGTTTGATAACGAGGCATAAAGAGAAGTTCATACTCCCGAATTTATATACATTATCCTAGTCTCATAAGTTACAATATTCTCCCTTATCGGGACTTTATATTCAACTGAGTATTGTCTTTTTCTAGTCAAGAGAGCAGAGGGTCTATATATATATATATATATATATATATAGTATTACAATATTTTCACCACTATCGAGCTATAATCGATGGGCAGGCCCCTATTGGGGAATCCCTGATCAGATGGTAAGTTATATACTGAACCTACTGTGGCCGAGCGCCTATATGCGATCCCAGAATGGCCGAGATACAGAGTCTAGTATGACCGAGCGCCTATGAGCGAGCCTACTACGGTAGAGAAGTTACACGTTCCGATCCTTATAGGGCCGGACATTTATTTTACTTACTATATTGAGAGAGTTGAGTCAATATCAGCAGGTAAGTATATCTCCAGATCATCTTTGACTCCCAGTTATTTTTAGTTATTATATTATTAGTTCAGTTTCATCTTTCAGATATTTTATTGCCATACATAAACTGTACATTATTTCGTACTGATGTCCCTTTTTCTGGGGACACTATATTTCATGCGTGCAGGTTCAGACAGACAGACGGGTAGACCTCCTCAACAGTTGTTGCCCGAGTTCAGCTTTATTGGTAAGCTCCACATCCTTCAGAGTTGCCGGGTCTAGAAGTTTTGTGTACATCTTGTGCATATATGTATATAGGTTATGGGTAGGTCGGGGCCCTGTTCCGATCACGGTACATCCATCAGTAGAGGCTTGTAGACATATCTTGTAAGTTAGTGCAGTATGTTGGGCTTATAGGCCTTGTATATATATTTTGTTGTTTTGCCAGCTTTAGTAGTTATGACGGCCTTGCCGGCCCAGCTTTATATTGGTGTTTAGTTAGCTTTAGTATCCATTCAGTTTTATATTTTTCTTCGCAAATTGTCTTGCAATGTGGCCCATGGCCAAAGTATGACATTATATGTTCAGATTCCCTTAGTCGCAAGTTGGTGCGCAAGGATAGGTGAGGCACCGGGTGCCGATCTCGCCCCACAGGTTCGGGGCGTGACAACGATAGTAACAAGGAAGGAAAAGAAGATATCCCAAAAACACACCTAAATATATAGTTAACACCGTTTTTTAGCTCACCAGTAACAACGCCAAAAATTGATCTCGTTCAAGTTCACACCTCATAATGCTTATAATCTCCAAATAATCTTGTCCTTGAACTGATGTCAATTCACTTACGACAAATTCAACATACAATACTACAAGGTATAACATCGTTGTAATAAATTACTGCAGAATGTAACATCATCGTAATAAATTACTATAGAGCGTAACATCATCATAATAAATTACTACAGAGTGTAACATCATCGTAATATAATACTGCGGAGCGTAACATTATTCCCCCCTTTGGAACATTCGTCCTCGAATGTTGACTGATGCACGTATCATTTTCATAACCTATAGCTCTTGAGAAAACTTTAATACTCTTCTTGCCATTTCGGCAACTGTTCTTTGAATAAATCCAAAGGCCAGGGCATTCCCCCCTTTAGGCCTCTTTCTCACACAACGGTCTGCGGTCGGAATTCTTTCAATCTCGTAACTCTTGCTACCTTCTGTCATCCAGCCTGTACGACTCTTTCCTAGTATGTGCGCCTATGCGACTCTTCTCTCCCTTTTTCCTCCAGAGTTTAGCCAATCCCTATGCCTCACTTTGTAAGCATATACAAAACTTGATAATATGTCTCTCTGGGCATCTATAGGTATACTGAAGTTCTTTGCTCGATACTTTGTTGAACTTACGAATATTGCTATATCTTATTTCATAGACTCGGTTATCCATTCGTATGACTTTATTGCATCTAGGTAGGTCATAATATACCATAACTCTTACTTCGATTTGTCGTTACTGAAGTCTGCTACCGAACTCCAGGTTACTTTCATTGCTTATCCCATATGTATAAATCTAAGTCCTTTAATGCCTCTTCAGTACTGTTCATCATAAGAATGACGGCCTAATCTCATCTCATACTTTGTGACTTTTGTCCATCTATTGTTGATTCACCTCAATATTGATCCATAATATACTACAGATAACTTGAAAACTCTTACGTAATACCTTGCCACTAGGGCTTACATTGCATCGATGAGTATTTGAAGTGATTTGTCTGATCCACTTAGCGGAGATATTGTACTTCAATAACCGTATTTTATAGCATTCCAATGTTATTTACTCACGCGGGTATGTTAATCCCATACAATTCATGAAATCCTTTTCAAGTCATTACTCAATCGAAGGCCCAATCGTCAACCTTTATCTATTACAATTAGACCCTAATTGTACTATTAGGGCAGCATTCCATCTCTTTTAAATGCATTAGTCTTTGACTCCTTTGAGTTCATTCAGGCTATACTGAGCTTTGTATAACTTAGAGAAACCATTAGCTCTCTTTTTTCCTGGGCTTAATCTTGAGGACTTATTCATTCGCGTCACCTTCTCACTTGCCCTTTCTTATCCTTATTCCTGTCTTCCTAAAACCTTGTCGCTTTACCATACTTTAGCTTGCGACTTACACATATCTATTTATATTACTCGCAACCTTTCCTAAACTTGCTTGCTCATAGATTTACTTAAGTTATTCTGGAACATCAAGCAAGACATCACTTTTTACTCTCTTAACTAGTCTTCTCGATACCTAGAAACCATAGGTTGGAAGATATGCCATTGAAAATGCTACTACCATTCCTAGATACTGAATCCTAGTGCTTTTAGCATTCTATCTGCAGTATGTACTATTCACAACCTTCGACACTTGAGTATCTCGTACGTTGTTCACCTTTACCTTACTTACCTTAAAACCTCGCATCATGTATTCTATCTCTTTCATAACTTCCCTTTCTTCATAGGGATGATTTACATCCACAACTTAAAGCTCTATTATAACACTTGCACCTCTAGTGCATACACAATCCAATGGGAGTTTCATACTGACTTCTTATGTGGCTGGTGCGCTTCTAATTGGCTTTATTGTAAAGTTGTTACAGAATATGGTTGTTGTACTATCTCTCTTGTACCTCTGATATTAAGAGTGATTCTACAATGTTCTCAATCATGATGTCTAAAATTTTCTAGGTCCAATAATCAGACTCCTGATTTGCTTTGTTGATGTAACTCTTTTAGTTCCTCTTCTTTCTAATCGACCCTTATGTAGGCTTAAGCTATCTTACGATCTGCGGCTCATGGTATTAGTTATTACTTTAGCCATTCATGGGTGCTATGGAATATCCATGATCCAATCTTCTAACAATTCAATCCTTTGTCTATGACCTGGGCTCAATTCTTTCTTTTAACTTATACCATATAAAACTCTGAACTCTTAGGTGCGTTCATACGTAACTAACTCTGGATCATTGATCGAATAATTCCTTTTGTTCCTTCTCAACTTTCTTTAAATGCAATGAATTACTTTTCCTGGTCGTTTTGTCATTTGTTACATGCATACCTAGCTTATCTTAGTTCTCACGCATGACGAAATTTTCGTGCAACTCATATGATCTCGAATATTACTTTTGATATTTCTTCCCGTTCCTTAGCCACGCCAGGTGCCACTTCCTTATGGAGTGCATACAATGTTGTTGTGAGACTGTTATTACAAGACCATTTCCTCTTTTGGTCAATGTTCTTAAGTTGAGGCCTTCTTCCTTATTTCCTTAGCAAATTTTTAGTAAAGCTGCGAGCTTATTACATCGTATACCCAATCAAATTCTTGATGTTCATAGTCACCTATAAAATTCCTTAGTTACTTACCTCCACTCTTATGTCCTTGTACGGTTGCTCATGAACTGAAATTTTATGCCTTCCCAGTGGCACTCTCTTTTATTCTCGTAATACTCATATGGTACCTTTAACTACCCCAACTCCTATCTGAATATTTCTCAAGTATTACAATAACATTACTGCGAGGCTGAATTACTATATTGGGGTTCACTATGTTCGTCTTGCATAATCTATTGATTTTTATGTAACCTCTTATCTAGCCATAACTAGACTCTTCCTGAATCAACTACTAACTGATCATTGCTCCATTTTCATATCTATATTTCGCGTAATCCCTCTTGGGTTATTCCCTTTGTCTTAACTTACGTCTTGCACTGGCTCCTTATTTAGCAATAACATCTCAGGTAGGAACCCTTACTTCCTTTCCTTGACATCGTGTTTGCATAATGTTCTGGAATCGTAGCATATCTGTAGGATTTGAATCAGTGCAATATCATTCCTTTTCTCATTTTTATCGCATTCTTTTACCATTCCATAGTTACTAGAATCGCTTAATTCTGACTTCATGCTATGTCACTCCATATTCCCCCCGTTAGGGTACCACTAAGAATTGGAGCTACGACGATCTACATATAGATGTTTTACCTCTTCATCTTTGGCATCTTTTCACATCATCGATGATCCTTACTCGCCTCGCGGTAATCCTTCTATACCAAGGATAACACTTAATGTAATTGGCACATACAGTCCTTTAAGCTTAACTTTACTCACTTTTCTTTCTTTAGGGAAACGTCTTCCTAAATGACCTTTAAAGGGTATTCCTCTGTTGTTCATTTTATTATCGTCGGGATGCAATCTCTAAAATTCTCATGATGCTGACTATTACTCAGTCCCTAGTTCATGCTTAGTTTATCTTGTTCATCAGTCCATGCTGATTTCTTTTTTCTCTAGGGTATAACATTTCCTTCTGGTAATCACGTTAGTGTCTAGAACCTATTTCTTGAAATGAGGATATGACTTTATGGTCTATACTCTTTTGTCGTCTGAAGGCCTATCACCTCTTGTCTTTTCCTTCACTTGACTATAGACTCTGTAATACTATCATCTTTTTGATCTACCGCTGCTATCCATATATCACATCTTACTCATAATGCTTCATTAACTCTCTCCTTATTTCCCGCTAACATTTATATCTATCACTTTATTCTGAAAACTCGAACAAGACATTCTTTTGATTTTAGCTCCCCTTGCTCCATCTACTAGCTCTTTGGGTTGCCTAACATTATTTCTCAACTAGGGACGGGAGCTACACTAAGGTAATATTATCCCTTCAAGGCTTCCAGTTCCTATCTTTGTAGTATTCATATCTAGCTGTACAATTTTAGAGTGCACCGTCTGGGTATCTCACAAGGAGATCTATTAGAACCTTTGCAATATCCTTCGGAAATGTCAGCTAACGCTAACAATATATCCACCATTTTGGGTTACTCTGACCCCAGCTAGATCCTAATATCCTGCCTTCTCTTATACTACTCAAAAGGCTTATATTCCTCTTCGATAATATTCATTAGCAGGGTAGCTCGTACCCTTTTTCATCTTGATTCTTTTACTTGCTGAAACTTGTATCTACCTTCCGATTCTCTTATTCCTTTTTACCCTAAGAGTGGATAGACATTTTTTCCTTAGGGATCCTTATCAAGAAGTTTTACACATCTTAGTAAAAACATGATCTGCTGAAGACCTCACATTTACTCATCATAAGCATCATGAAAAATCGAGTTCCTCTGACTCAACTCTTCCACAACTTTATCTCTTACCAACAGTCTTTTTGGATGTAGGAATTGTCGTATTATGAATAAGGTAGAGTTTAGGAAATTGAGTTCTTACAACTGAGCTCTACTACATGATCTAGAGTAAGAAGAAAGAGTGACAGTCCTAAATGCCTTGTAGACTCCTGCTTATAAGTGTGGTGCACGACACACCCAAAAACAAGACTCTACTAGACACGACTTATAGACTCCCTAGGACAGAACTGTTATGATACCACTTTTGTCATGACCCAAACCGATGGGCCGCGACGGGCACCCTGTACCTTGCTCAACCGAGTACCAACGTAATGTATCTTCATTATTACATCATCATATACACCTCACATACTGGCTTAATAAGCCAACATCATCATTTATAAACTCCAAACACAGGGCGATAAGGCCGTACAATCTTTCACGTACACGACATATGTCTACAAGCCTCTAAGAGTACATAAATGTCATAAAGGTCGGGACAGGGCCCCACCATACTAATAAGTACATGTCCTAATCATACTGACCACATAAGCAATTTCGGAACAAATGGAGTGTACCAACATCTTCCGCTGAGCTGATCGCCTACTTGGAGGACACTCGACCTGTCTATCGAGACCTGCCAGCATGAAACGCAACGTCCCCAGGAAAAAGGGACGTCAGTACAAGTAATGTACCGAGTATGTAAAGAATGAAAATCAGTAAATAATAGACATGAGGGAAACATGGAGTAAAAGACTCGATATATACATCTAGATTGCTCTGTGAATCATTTCATTTTTATAACGTCATGCATATGCATATAAATGTCATACCATGCATAGGTATATGTGTTCATAACATCATCAAGCCTCTGAGGGCATCCCATCATATCATTTCGGCCACTGTGGGTAAATCATCAACGTATACCAGCTGATCAGGTAGTGGTACGTATATAACGCCATAACCTTTTCCCATATATATATATATATATATATATATATATATATATATATATACACACGTATATAAC
>AWOL01S0003824.1:18764-81675 GCA_000715115.1 Nicotiana otophora | reverse complement strand
TGGTCATGGGTCAATGTACATGTATAAATGCATGAAATGCATAAGAAATACGTTAATAAGATTTTCTCGGAATGTCATAAAAATAATATGTCTATCGGATAAATTTTATCAAATACGTTTTCTGAGACCCATGAACAGAAGATATAATAATAATTCACACGGGGAATCAAAAATATAGACACCCCTAATATTTCTATGAATAGAGTCGTTTATGGAAACTGTGCGTTTGCTCGTTTCTTTCAGTATCATTTGGGTCATGCCAAAAGAAAGAAGGGATAGACTTAACATACGTGAGTCGATTCCCTTGACAATCCTCTAATACACGTTAATTGCGACAAAACACGAAACAAGTCATATGAAAAGCTCGAAGCAATCACGTTGCTATGCAAAGAAAATCTTAACCGAAACCTTTCCTTAAGAACTTAGCAACACCGTTGCTATTCGGAAAGTGAATTAACACTGGTGCTTGAATTGTAAAGTTTCTATGTAAAGCTTGGATTTTAAAGTTTTTGTGTAAATCTTGAATTGTAAAGTTTCTATGTAACGTTGGTGCTTGAATTGTAAAGTTTCTATGTAAAGCTTGGATTTTAAAGTTTTTGTGTAAATCTTGAATTGTAAAGTTTCTATGTAACGTTGGTGCTTGAATTGTAAAGAACGTAAAATGGATCTCTTTCCTTAAATGAGTAAGGTGACTCACGTTCAAGACTTGCCCACCTCTCTTACTCTTGCCACCTCTTTTAATGACTTAAGAGTCATTTGGTTAAAGAGTGGCTTGCTTCCACGTTGGTCTTTCCCATCATTATCCAAATAATTCATTAATTAAGTGGGTAATATCTCATTACCCAATAATTAAAGAATTATCCGCATAATTAAGAATTATCTCAATTTACTTAAAATACTACTTACTTTTAACATAACTTATACACCTTACTATCATGGCCATGTGGTACCTCGTATGGTACTAGTCCATAAATACCAGGTATTTTAGCTCGGGCCGTATCTTATCCCAAATTACCAAACTTCGACGAAATTCATTCCCTTCGATTTGCTTACCCTCTCTCCTTCACGAATTTACTTATCACGTGTTTGAAATAGCATAATGCTTATAATCTCCAAATAATCTTGTCCTTGAACTGGTGTCAATTCACTTACGACAAATTCAACGTACAATACTACAGGGTATAACATCGTCATAATAAATTACTGTAGAGCGTAACATCATCGTAATAAATTACTGCGCAGCGTAACATCATCGTAATAAATTACTACGGAGTGTAACATCATCGTAATATAATACTATGGTGCATAACATGAACCACACTGAGTTACATGATACTTTAATGCTAAATATAACTAGACTGAGACATTTATTCATGAACTGATTATGAAAACTGAAACTTCAACTGTTTATGACATGCTGAGTAATCTAGACTGAGAATCATGGGCATCAAACACAAGTCTATATTACTTATGCACTGAGCTCACAACGTTCAGAATGAAAGTCATGAACGAATTACGAACAACGTTCGGAATTAAAATCATGAACGAATTACAAAGCTAGAGGATAGAAGTTCTGCGACTATACAAGGAACTAAACTTAACTATATTTCTGAGGCAATTAGTAACGTTGTACAAGAAACGTAGTGTAGGGAGAATCATTAACATTCCCTAACATAGATAGTTAGCCTCACATACTTTGACGCTGGTCCTTTAAAGCTTATCACTATGTTCGTCATCTCTTTCACGATAATCTATGGCAATGTATATCAAGAGGAACCAATATTAGCGCTAAGGCTCATGTTTTGGTGTCTTTGGAATTTTATCAAACACCTTTTGAGCGTAAAGCCTCATAGCCCTCATTAATGGTGTTTTCCTCACCTAATTCTCATTCTACTATTCTAGGTGATTCTACAATCCCAAATAGATGTAACTAACACCATTTCTCATTACCCAAATGTTTACAATAATCTTAAGTCAACAACCCAAATCCCTAGCATAGTTCATTTCATTCCCTTTATCAACCCTATCTACTATTCTCCCCAAAACGCATCAATTCATAGTTATAAATGATTAAGGAGTAGAAGCATTACCATTTTGAAGTTCAATCCTCTTGAATTCGAGTTCTAGGGTTTCTTTTTTCAACAATGGTGCCTCGATCGAATATCAAATGATTTGAATGATTAACCCATATTAATAAGATGTTGGAGAATTAAAATTCACTTAGAATAATCATTAAAACTTACCTTGGATGATGGAGGGACCTCGGGGAAGTTGGGTTCTTGAGAGCTCCCCTCTCTTGAGCAAATGTACATGTTTGGGGTTGTAAGGAATGAGATAGGGTTTAAATATGTGTACGCGTCGCAAAAATTAAGGAGGAAATAAAAGTAGCTCGGATAAACATCGTCGGCGTGGGGCATCATCTGAGGCACCAAAATAACTATGCAAGGCGCCATCAGAGACTCCAAAACTACAATGCCGCACCGTCAGGAGCGCTGACTTTGATGCCCTGGACTGTGCCTTGCATTGTCGGTGGCGTTGAGGTTAATGCACTGGACAGTGCCTTCCACTCTCTATGGCCGTCAGTTATTATGGCCTTGCATTGTCTATGACCGTGAGTAATCATGGCCTTGCACTGTCTAAGGCTATAAGACGGACCTCCCATAAACTTAGTCGATTGTATCTAATTTTATGCACCTCGATCCCGGCCTTGATTCCAACACGTTTTCCACCCATAATCATAATCATAATCATCCCGATATGACTTCACATTAAAACTCATTTACCACATCCACAGCTAATCCAAATTAACAGAGTGTTACATAACACCCCCACACCCAAGAATTGCACTCCCCATTACACATCATCTACCATAAACTCGAAATTGAAGACCAGGGTATCGAACCTTACCTCTTGGATGAAGACTTTGTGACTTTTGCTTGTGCATTCTTCAAGACTTGTGCAAGGATTGTTAAACAATAACCTTAGAAACTTCCCCTTCTCACTCTAGATTACTCTCCTCTCTCTAAATATTAGTTAGGACCAGCCAAAATAACCCACAAATTGTTTTTATGAAAATGGGGCCCTATGAACTTAAACTCTACAAAGTCGGGTCTGCGGTCGTAGACCAGACCGCAAAACAGGTTTGCGGCCTGCAAAGGGAACCACAGAAAAGGGTCCCAAATTTGGGTTGTTCGGGTTGGGTCTGGGGTCGCATAATGGACCGCAAAACCTCCTTCCAAAATTTCTCATGTTGGCTTCTGCGATGAATGTGCGGCCCGCGAAACGAATATGCGGCCGCACAATTGACGGGAAAACATCATCCCAAATTTGCCCAGTACCCTGCTTCACTCTGCGACGGATCTGCAGTCTGCAGATTAGTTCTATGACCGCAGAATCAACTCTCCAACGCGTTGTTCAACCCAAAAAGTTCGTACCACAATGAGCTTTCTCTCTGTGAAGAATCTCGACAATCATCAACACATAAGGCTACCTCGATACCACAAAACCCCGGGTTTTAGGTAAAATAATTTTACGGGGCCTTACAATGTTCCCAGCAGACCTTCCAGGCATGCCACCCGATAGAGATATCGATTTTGGTATTGACTTGCTGCCGGGCACTCAACCCATTTCTATTCCACCATATCGTATGACACTAGTGGATTTGAACAAGTTAAAGGAACAACTGTAGGAGTTTCTTGATAAAGGTATTATCCGGCTGAGTGTTTCATCGTAGGGTGCTCCGGTTCTGTTTGGGAAGAAGAAGGATGGTTCTATGTGGATGTGTATTGATTATAGGCAGTTGGAAAAGGTTACGATGTGCTCAAGTGTTCTAAAAGATTTATTTGAGGTCAAGGTATCATCACCTGAAGATTCGGTACTCGGATATCCCAAAGACTACTTTCAGGACTCGGTATGGTCACTACAAGTTTCTAGTGATGTCATTTGTGCTGACCAATACCCTAGCAGCATCTATGCACCTGATGAACTATGTATTCCAGCCATATATTAATTCATTCATCGTTGTGTTTACTGACGACATCTTGGTGTACTCCTGCGGTTGACAAGATCATGAGCAGCATCTGAGGATCGTGCTCTATACATTGAGGGAGAAGAAGCTATATGCAGAATCTCTACAATCATCAACACATAAGGCTACCTCGGCACCATGAAACCCCAGGTTTTAGGTACAAAATCTTTATGGGGCCTTACATCCTCCCCTGCTTAAGATTATTCGTGCTTGAATGAGAGTAAAAATCTGCCACTAGAAACCAATGTGACTCAGTTGCTATTTCACACACTAGCAGTTCCAAATTCTTGACCAACTCCCTAAGTTTCCAAAACTTTTGCCAGAGTTTTCCTTGTAACTGGGCCTATCCACCTGTCAGAGAATCCTAGAAACCAACCCTAACAACATATACATGAGCCAACGATGCAACATAACATAAAAACAATGCCAACCGTGGCCTCACGACCAGTATATTACCAAAAAGGAAAACCATTAACATCAACTGTAGAAATGATACATAATTCACAGGAAACAATTTCATAGAATCGATTATATAGCTATTCAAACAAATGAGGTTACTTCTTCTTCATCTCTTCCTCGGCTTCCCAGGTGGCCTCTTCGCCTTGTTGGCTTCGCCATAACGCTTTCACGGGGGCAATTGCCTTTTTCCTCAACTTTCGAACTTGCCTATCAAGAATGTCAACTAGAATTTCTTCATAAGTCAATTCTTTATTAACCTGAATAGTCTCAACCGGTACAATAAGCGACGGATCTCCAACCACCTTCTTCAACATGGATACATGAAACTCCGGGTGCACTAAAGACATCTCTAGAGATAGTTCTAGCATGTAAGCCACCTGACCAATCCTCTAAATGATTCTGTACGGTCCGACATACCTCAGACTCAATTTCCCTTTTCTACCAAATCGCATTATACCCTTCATAGGGGAAACCTTCAAGAATACCCAATCATCCTCCTTTAACTCCAAAACCTTGCAAGGCATATTCGAATAGTACTATTGAAGACTCTGAGTAGTTTTCAACCATTCCATAATGATCTTAACCTTCTCTATAGATGCACGAGGTATGGCCCTATCAACTCTGCTTTCCCAATTTCGAACAATCCAATGGGAGATCTACATCTTCTACCATATAAAGACTCGAATGGTTCCATTTGAATTCTAGCATGATAACTGTTGTTGTAGGCAAATTCTATAAGTGGAAAATGATCATCCCAGCTATGCTTTAAGTCAAGAACACAAGCGCGCAACATATCCTCAAGCATCTGAATAATCCGCTCTGCCTTCCCGTCAGTCTGTGGGTGAAAGCAGTGAGCTAATTGTGATGGTATCCTTAACAGGTAAGAAGTGAGCTGATTTCATGAGTCGATCCACAATCGCCCAAATCGATTCATACCTACAAGGCGTGCAAGTTAGTCCCACTACAAAGTCCATATTGATCATCTCCCACTTCCACATTGGAATTTCTATGTTCTGTGCCAACCCATTGGGCCTTTGGTGCTTGGCCCTCTGATAATTTGGACATCTTGCCACAAAGTCCGCTGCATTTCTCTTCATATCATTCCACCAGTTGACTTCCCTAAGATCATGATACATCTTTGTAGAACCCGGGTGCACGGAATACCTAGAAGTGTGAGCATCGATCATGATTCTTTCATGGATATCATCTACATTTGGAACACATAATCGCCCTTGGTACCTTAGTGTACCATCATCCATGCCAAGAGAAAAAGACATGGTCTTATGTTTATGAATCCCCTCCTTCAATTGTACCAACAATGGATCGTTGTATTGCTTCTCCTTGACCTCCACCACAAGCGATTATTCAGCCCCATTTTGCACAATCACCCTTCTTTCACTAGAATCCGCAAGACAAAACTATCCAACCGATGAACCTCCAAGTGAGCCAAACTACCCATAGATTTCCGGCTAAGAGCATCCTCCACAACATTAACCATCCCCGGATGCTATAGAATATTGATGTCATAATCCTTGAGTAACTCAAGCCATCTTCTCTTCCTCATATTCAATACCTTCTATTTGAAAATATATTGAAGGCTCTTATGGTTCGTGAATATAACCACACGGACACCATACAAATAATGACTCCAAATCTTCAATGCAAATACCACCGCCGCAAGCTCTAAGTCATGTGTTGGATAGTTCTTTTCATGATTCTTGAATTTCCTAGAAGCGTAAGCTATCACCTTGACATGTTGCATTAATACACACCCAAGCGCGATTCTTGAAACATCAAAACATACCACAAACCCATATGTACCCTCTGGTAGAGTCAATACCGGTGTCGTAGTCAATCTTGATTTCAACTCTTGGAAGCTTCTTTCATAAGCATCTGACTATTGGAACTTAACGGCCTTCTGCGTCAATATAGTCAACGGAGAGGTACAGAACCACTCCACAATATTTTTGTAATACCCCGCTAAGCCTAAGAAACATCGAATCTCTGTTGGAGTTATAGGTCTAGGCAAATTATTCACAGTTGTAATCTTCTGTGAATCAAACTTAATTCCTTCTTTGGAGATGACATGACCCAAGAACGTGACCGATTCAAGCCAAAATTCACATTTTGAAAACTTTGCATATAACTTGTGATGGTATAGAGTCTGTAGAACTACCCTGAGATGATCGACATGGTCCTCTCGACTTCGCGAATATAAGAGGATATTGTCAATAAACACTATCGCAAAGGAGTCAAGAAAAGGCCTGAAGACCCGATTCATAAGATCCATAAAAGCTGCCGGGGCATTTGTTAGGCCAAAAGATATTACCAGGAATTCAAAATGCTCATACCGGGTCTTGAAGGTTGTTTATAGAATATCCTGCTCCCTAATCTTCAATTGGTGATACCCGGATCTTACATCAATCTCAGAGAAGTACTTATCACCCTACAATTGGTCAAACAAGGCATCTATCCTTGGCAGTGGGTACTTATTTTTTATTGTGACCTTGTTGAGATGCCGATAGTCAATACATATTCTTAGTGACCCATCCTTCTTTCTTACAAAGAGAACGGGTGCAGCGACACACTCGGCCGAACGAAACCTTTCTCTAACAAATCCTTCAATTATTCCTTTAGCTCCTTCAATTCTGTCGGTGCCATTCTGTAGGGTGGAATAGATATAGGTATGGTGTCCGGCATCACATCAATCCTAAAATCAATATCTCTATCTGGTAGAATCCCAGGGAGCTCATCCGGAAAGACCTCCGGAAATTCACTCACAACCCGCACAGACTCAAGTGTAGGTGCCTCAACATCGGTGTCCGTAACCCTGACCAAATAGTAAATACACCCCTTGGTGATCATCTTTGTGGCCTTAAGGTAAGAAATAAACCTACCCTTCTACACCACATCATGCCCCTTCCATTCAATAACTAGCTCATTTGGAAATTCAAACATAACGGTTCTAGTTCGGTAATCAAGCTTGGCAAATCATGAATAAAGCCAGTCCATCCCCATTATTAAATCAAAATCAACCATCCCCAATTCAATGAGATCGGCCATGGTGTCCCGACCATGCACTGTGACAACACAATACCTATAAGCCCGCGTGGCCACAATAGACTCATCAACTGGAGTAGATATAGAGAACGGCTCATGAAGTTGTTCCGGTTCTATCCCAAATTCCACAGCAACATAAGGAGTGACATAGGACAAAGTGGAACCGGGATCAACAAGAGCATACACATCATGAGATTGGACAGTCAATATACCTGTGACAACATCTGGAGAAGCCTCTGAAATCCGGCGACCCTTCATAGCATAGAAACAGCTGGGTTCTCCCGAACACTATGTACCACCCCTAGCTGCACCACGCCCTGCGGGTGCTGGAGTGCCTCGAGCTGGAGGAGGTGTTGCGGATGTAGTAGCAGCAGAACTAGCTGGATGTGTTGTATCTTTGTCCACACTCTGGCGGGACAAACGACAATCCCTCTGAATGTGACCCCTCAATCCGCACCCATAGCATATGGGTCTATGCAGCAGATTCCCAAGTGCATCTTTCCACACCTAGGGCATGGGGGGGTCCCCTGCTGCTAAAATCTCCCACCAGACCGACCCTGCTGGGAGGATCCCCTATTGCCCTGACCGGGCCTAAAATGACTTCACTGTAGTTGACTGGGCCCTGATGGCTGCGCACTGACTGAAGACAAAGAAAAAGACTGGGATGGCCCTGATGAGCCTCCCATGAATGCTGATCTACCACTACCACCAGGAGAACTACCAAAGTTGCACGTGGACCGGGCCTTGCTGGTACCCTCTCGCTCCATTCTATTCTTCGACTTACGGTTCTCTATAGCTTGAGCAAATGCCACCATCTTTCCATAGTTCATATCCGAATTCAAGGAAGTTGTAGCTGCCTCATTGATAACCAAAGGGCTAAGACCCTGCACAAACCGGCGCACTCTCGCCCCCATAGTGGGCAGCATGTATAAAACATACTTAGCCAGGTGCGCGAATCTCATATGCTACTCCAACACACTCAGGCTACCTTGACTTAAGCTCTCAAACTCAGCGGCACGGGCTGCCTTAGTCTCGGCAGGCAAGAAATGAACAGTGAAAGCATCAGTGAACTGATTCCACCTTGCTGGAGGGCTCCCCTCCTCATGGGACTCCCCCCACAATTAAAACAAAGATTATGCCACCACTTTCAGGTTGTAGGAATCCAACTCCACTGCTTCCGTCTCAGTAGCATGCATAACTCGAAGTATCGTGTGCATCTCATCAATGAAGTCCTGGGGGTCCTCCTTGAGATTAGTACCCGTGAACACTAGAGGATCTAACTGAAGGAACTTGTTCACCCTGGAACTAGCATATTCCCCTAGCTGACTGGAAGAAGTAGGCGCAACATTTAATCTCTAGGCCTGAGATGCCACTATCTGAGCCAACATCTGTATGGCTCCCCAAAGATCCCCCTCAGAAACATCGGGACCGAAAGCTGGTTTTGTAGGTAGAAATAGAATATCGTTTAGAGGGATCATTACACCCTAAGTAGGTATGGAACTGGCGCAGTCTGATCAGGTTTAGTGGAATCAAGCAGTGTAGTAGTCAGGGGAATATTCTCACCCCTCGGGTGCTCACCCGCATCATCAAGTAAAGAATCAACTACCACTCCTGGGGCGGCATTGGCTCCTTGTCCAGTTCTTACTTTCTTCCTAGGTGCCATGTAGTGAAGATTATAGCAAAGCACGAGCTAGAGGAGGAACAATCTTATAATCAGCTTTATCGCACAATCTAGAACATCAAAAAGGGTGTTATTCCTAAGTGACCAAGTAGCCTCCTAAATATAGATGTGGTCGACAACACACCGATAAGAAAGACTCTACTAGACACGACTCCAAGATATCCTAGGACGGTCTAAAACCTTAGGCTCTGATACCAACTTTGTCACGCCCTGACCTCGGGGAGCGCGACCGGCGCTCAACCGAGATGACCTAGTCGAGCAAGCCTGTACAATATCTTCTACTTGAACTCACTCATGAATAAAGGAAAGATCTATTTCATTAATTAGACAATGGGGAGGATCGTGTGAACAACATCGATTCCTTGTCATTAGTTACATCATTTATAAAGTTCAAAGTACATACACTTTCATATTTTGAAGTGGAACATGTGATACAAATACAACACTACTAGTTTTACTTCCCCAACACCAACATACCACCCACACTATGTTTACGGATCCTCTAATAGATAAGAGTATGATGAAAGTGCCGGCAACAAGGCCCCGACTATACCTTCAAACATAATACACAAGGAACAAAAGATATACGACCCCGATATGAAGTGGGGCTCACCAAGTCGGTTAGGAAGAGGGTGTACCGCTATCAATTATCAAAGATGCCTGCTGTGGAACAACCTGCATCAATTAAAGATGCAACGCCCCCGAAAAAAGGGACATTAGTACTTATAAAATAGTACTAGTATGAATGACTAAACACCCTCTCAATAGCAAGAATGATAACACAAGGAAGTACAATCACAAAATCAATGGGAGCCTCAAACAATACCAAAACATCAAGCTAGGAGCAAGACAAGTTTTCAAGTAAATTTCCATATTCTAGGTTGGGAGATCTTAGCACCGATATACCACCGATATCTTAGCACGGAGTCCGATCATGGACCAATTGGCTAGGCCGTCTCACCCAAAGACATCAACCGCAATAATAATTATTATCTCAATCTCAATCTCAATCATTTTTCAATCATAATCTCAAGCACAATCACCACCATCTGTGCGGCATGGCGTCCGATCACAACCCGACCGGATAGACCGTCTCACCACAATGCCGTGTGGATCGACATCATGCTTTTTCCAGCAATCATCTCATCCCAATAAAGGGGAATATTCTCATCACATCAATCTCATCCCAATAAAGGGGTACAATCACAATTCACTCCTACACCGGCACATGTAGTTTGAGGGTTAGATTATTTCCACCTGCCCTTCCTCGGTGACTAACGATACTTCCAGGTTGTTTATTTATTTAAAGGATGGACAACTTATTTCATTATCTTTTATATATCATTCATTTTATTGGCACCAATGGCCATAACACAATATCACTCTTAACACGTTGGCCGTATTTCATATTTCATGTTCATCTCTTTCATTTTCAAATATCATCACGAATCATCAACAACAAATCATTTCTTTTCAATACTTTATGTCCACATGTGAGCAAATATTAATGTTAAGCACATTGAGATTTCTTACACAATTTGGCATAATAGCTTTCATTTGAATCACGACTTGAAGTTATAACATTTAGATATGTAACCCATGGTTCGAGCACATTTTCAAATAGAACATAACATAACTAGAACATTTGGAATACATATTAAACATATATCTTTTGACACCAGGCTCATTCGGAATAATCAATTTATAATGAACAACTCGGGGCTTACAAGGATATTGTGGGGTTCAATTCTAAAAGAGAAGTTTAGCCAACATACCTCGCCTCGAGCTTTTTAAATTACTACGATGTTCCGGAATTCTTAGCCACTTTGATCTATTTAAAAATATAACAAAATTGAACACAAATTAGGAAGGAGTTCATAGTTCTAGCTCATTTGAGCATTTTATCAAACACTAGGTGTGCATTAAGGTTTCAAGGTCCTCTGATGGTGGATTCCTTCATGCCCAACCCAATATCTAACCCATTTATAGTTCAACATCAAGCTTCCTACAACTTTTTTGGTACATGCATGCATAGATAACACCCCCACATCTAAGAATTACACTCCCCATTACATATCTTCTACCCCAAACTCGAAATTGAAGACTAGGGTATGGAACCTTACCTCTTGGATGAAGACTTTGTGAATTTTTCTTGTGAATTCTTCAAGAATTGAGCAAGGATTGGTAAACAATAATCTTAGGAACTTCCCCTTCTCACTCTAGACAACTGCCCTCTCTCTAAATATCAGTTAGGACCAGCCAAAGTAAGCCACAAATTGTTTTTCTGAAAATGGGACCAGGTGAAATTTTCCAAACCTAAACTCTACGAAGTCGGGTTTGCGGTTGCAGACCGGACCGCAAAATAGGTACGTGGCCTGTAAAGGGGACCGTGGAAAAGGTCCCAAAACTAGGCTGTTCGGGTTGGGTATGCGGAAGGTCTACAGTCCGCAGACTAATTCTGCTATCGCATAATGGACCGTAGAATCTCCATCTGAAATTTCTCATGTTTGCCTCTGTGATGAATTTGCATCACGCGAAACGATTATGCGGCCGCACAATTGACCGCAAAATATCAACCCGAATTCGCCCAGTTTCCTGCTTCACTCTGCGGAGGATTTGTGGTCTGCAGATCAGTTCTGCGACCGTAGAATGGATTGCAGAAATGCCCTACTCTGCAAAAGATAATTTCTTTAACTCCCTAACGCGTTGTTCAATCATCAACACAAAAGGCTACCTCGCACAAAACCGCGGGTTTTAGGTGAAAACAATTTACGGGGCCTTACAATGTTCCCAGCAGACCTTCCGGGCATGCTGCCCGATAGAGATATTATTTTTGGTATTGACCTGGTGCCAGGCACTCAACCCATTTCTATTCCACCATATCGTATGACACCAGTGGAGATGAATGAGTTAAAGGTACAATTGCAAGAGTTGCTTGATAAAGGTTTCATCCGGCTGAGTGTTTCATTGTAGGGTGCTCTGGTTCTGTTTGTGACAGTTCTATGTGGATATGTATTGATTATAGGCAGTTGAAAAAGGTTACGATGAAGAACAGGTACCCATTACCGCACATTGATGATTTATTTGACCAGCTTTAGGGTGCTCGAGTGTTCTCAAAGATTGATTTTAGGTCAGGGTTTCATCAGCTGAATATTCGGGACTCGGATATCTCGAAGACTACTTTCAGGACTCGGTATGGTCACTACGAGTTTCTAGTAATGTCATTTGGGCTTACCAACACCCCAATAACATCTATGCACTTGATGAATAGAGTATTCCAGCCATATCTTGATTAATTTGTCATTGTGATTATTGATAACATCTTGATGTACTCCAGTAGTCGGCAGGATCATGAGCAGCATCTAAGGATCGTGCTCCATACCTTGAGGGAGAAGAAGCTATATGCAAATTCTCAAAGTGTGAATTCTGGCATGATTCAGTGGCGTATTTAGGTCATGTGGTGTCTAGTGAGGGGATCAAGGAAGATCCAAAAAAGATTTAGGCAGTTTGGAATTTGCCCAGACCGTCTTCAGCTACTAAGATCTAGAGTTTTCTTGGTTTGGCCAGATATTATTGTCGCTTCGTAGAGGGTTTCTCATCCATTGATGTGCCTATGACTAGATTGATCCAGAAGGGTGCTCCTTTCAGATGGTTTGGGGAGTATGAGATGAGCTTTAAAATGCTCAAGACTACTTTGACTACAACCCTAGTGTTGGTGTTGCCTACGTCTTCGAGGTCTTACACTGTGTATTATGATGCATCGTGTATTGGGCTTCACGCGGTGTTGATACAGGATGGCAGGGTAATTTCCTACGTTTCTTGACAGCTGAATCTTCATGAGATGAATTATCCGGTGCATGACTTGGAATTGGCAGTTATTGTTCATGCATTGAAGATTTTGAGGCACTACTTGTACGGGTTCCTTGCGAGGCCTATACCGACCACCGGAGTGTCCAAGATCTATTCAAGTAGAAAGATTTTAATTTGCGGTAGCGGAGATGGTTAGAGTTGCTGAAGGATTATGATGTCACTATTCTATATCATCCCGAAAAGGAAAATATGGTGGCCAATGCCTTGAGTAGAAAGGCGGAGAGTATGGACAGTTTGGCATATCTACCAGTAGTAAAGAGGCCACTAGCCATTGATGTTCAGGCCTTAGCCAATCCGTTTGTTAGATTGGATATTTCAAAGCCCAATCTGGTTCTTGCTTGCATGATTTTTTCGGTCTTCTTTATATAAGCGCATCAGAGAGCATCAGTATGATGACCCCTATTTGCTTATCATAAAGGTCACAGTGCAGCTTGGCGACGCCAATAAGGTTTTTATTGGAGATGATGGTGTGTTGGGGATGCAAGGCCGGTTATGTGTGCCCAATGTGGACGGGTTGCGTGATTTGATCCTCGGGGAGGCCCACAATTTACTGTTCTCCATTCTTCTGGGTGCCGCTAAGATGTATAAGGATTTGAGGCAACACTATTGGTGGAGGAGGATAAAGAAAGATATAGTGGAGTATGTGGCCCGGTGCCTGAACTGTCAGCAAGTGAAGTACGAGCATCAGAGGCCGGACGGTTTGCTTCATAGACTTGTGATTCCCGATTGGAAATGAGAGCGTGTTATAATTGATTTTGTTGTTGGGATCCCACGGACTTTGAAGAAATTTTATGCAGTTTGGGTCATTGTGGACTGTTTGACTAAGTCGGCACGTTTCATTCCGGTTGTGACTACCTATTCTTTAGAGCAGCTGACTCAGATCTATATCCATGAGATATTTCATCTCCACGGTATGTCGGTATCCATTATCTTCGATCGAGACACGCAGTTCACATCGCATTTTTGGAGAGCTTTGCAGTGTGAGTTAGGCACACGGGTTGAGTTGAGTACATGATTTCACCCCCAGATGGATGGGCATTTCGAGTGCACCATTCAGATCTTAGAGGATATACTATGGGCCTGCATTATTGATTTTAGGGGTTCTTGGGATCAGTTCTTTCCTCTTACAGAGTTCGCCTACAATAATAGCTACCAATGGAGTATTGCAGATGGCTCCTTATGAGGCCTTTTATGGGAGACGGTGTCGTTCTCCAGTTGGTTGGTTTGAGCCGGGAGAGGCTAGGTTGTTGGGCATAAATTTGGTTCGAGATGCCTTGGAGAGTCAAGTTGATTCAGGATCAGCTTCGTACAACACAGTCTAGGCAAAAGAGTTATGATGATCGGATGGCTCGTAATGCAGCATTTATTGTGGGAGAGAGGGTTTTGCTCCGAGTGTCACCCATGAAGGGTTTGATGAGGTTCGGAAAGAAGGAAAATTTGAGCCCTAGATATATTGGTCCTTTTGAGATCCTTGAGAGAGTTAGTGAGGTAGCCTACAAGCTTGTATTGCCGCCCAGCTTATCGGTAGTTCACTTGGTGTTCCATGTTTCTATGCTACGGAAGTATTATGGTGATTAGTCCCATGTATTAGATTTCAGCTCATTCTAATTGGACAAGGATTTGACTTATTTTGAGGAGTCGGTGGCTATCTTAGACAGGCAGGTCTGACGATTGAGATCAAAGAACATTTCTTCAGTAAAGGTTCAATAGAGGGGTCATCCGGTCAAAGAGGCAACCTGGCAGACCGAGCACGACATGCAGAGTCCTTATCCTCACCTTTTTGTCACTTCAGTTATGTCTCTATGCACCTTTAAGGACGAACATTTATTTTAAGAGGAGGAAAATGTAACGACCCGGCCGGTTGTTTTGTATATTTGCAGCTCCTTCTCTTTTTTGATGCTTCACACATGTGTAATTTTGGTTTTATGACTTACGGGGTTGATTGGTTTCGTTCCGAGAAGGCTTCAGGTTCATTTGACCCCTTTGATTCTTGGCTTAGAAGCCTAAGTTGATTAAGTTGACCAAACTTTGACTTTTGTGAAAATGATCCCGGAATGCTGTTTTAATGGATGCGATAGGTTCGTATCATGATTTTGGACTTGGGCGTATGCCCGGAATCGAATTCAGAGATCTGTAGGTTGATCTGCGTTGATTTGCCAAAAATTGGTAATTTGAAGTTTAGAAGTTTGACCGTAGGTTCACTTTTCGCTATCGAATTTAGAATTTGGTTTTGGGACTTGGAAAAGGTCTGTTATGCTATTTAGAAATTGTCTGTAAAAGTTTGTGTTATTTGGAGTAGATTTGATAGTATTCGGATGCTTGGTTGCAATTCTATAAGTTCTTGAACTCTTCTTTAAAATTCATGTATTTTAATGTCTGATTTGCACTTCTAGAGGTTGTTTTTGTGTTTTGATCATACGAGCGAGTTCGTATGATGTTTTTAGACTTGTGTGGAAGTTTAGTTTGGAGCCTAGAGGGCTCGGATGAATTTCGGACGTGTTTCAGAAAGGTTTGGACTGAAGTAGGATTTTCTGGTGTGCTTGTGCTCTGATGTCGCAATTACGGGCACCGGCCTCAAAATTGCAAAGTGGGCAGGGGTGGTCAGATGTCGCAAATGCGACTTTCCCCTTTGCATTTGCGAAGGCAGTTCAGGTCTTGGTTGGTTCGCATTTGCGACCTTTTGGTCGTTTTTGCCATGGGAGACAACTTCAATTGTGTAGCCTTTATTGCAATTATGACTTCTGTTGAGGCTGTCGGGGTTCGCCATAGCGATCCCTGTTTCGCAATTGCGAGTGTTCGCAAATGCGAGCTCAAGGTCGTATTTGCGATATCTGCAGATGATCAAAAGGGCTGAGAGTCAGGATTTTATCTCATTTTAGAACCCTGGACTCGGTAGGAGGTGATTTGGATAGGGGATTTTCATCTACAAACATTGGGTAAGTGGTTCTCATCAATTGCCAACTATATTTCATGATTATATCTTACATTTAACATCAAATTTATGTGAATCAAAGAGGAAATTTGGGGATTTTTGTTCAAGTTTTAAAAATGAAGATTTGAGTCTTGAGAGTAGATTTGGACTCGGATTTGAAAACAAAACACATATATGGACTCGTGGGGTTATGGGTAGTCGGAATCTACCCTTGGACCCGGATTTTGACCGGGCGGGCCAGAGGTTGACTTTCGTTGAAATTTTGGAAAATATATACAGATCAAAGCTTTATCTATTGTAATTGATTTTTCTTGCATTGTTTTATTTTATTAAGTCATTTTTGGTTAGCTGTGAGCCGTGTGGCGGCGAATTTTAGGGAAAAGGCTATTTTCGAGGGTTGCGTTGGCCTAGTTGAGGTAATTATCTTGCCTAACTTTGTGGTCCGGAACTACCCCTTAGCATTTGGATTGATTGTGCTATATGTGTTATGTGGAAGATGTGTATGCGAGGTGACGAGTGTGTATACCGGCTATATATGGTATTTGACCGGTTTAGGTTATTTAGACTCTTTTCATTCCTTTAATTGAATTGTCTTAACATGTTACATATTTTATTGTTAATCTACTCTTACATGCTTTATTTGACGTTGTTGGCACTTGTTCTACCAATTACTTGTTGTATTTGCTCTCATATGCTTTAGTTGAAGTTGTTACCTTCCTTATTGTGTTGTTACCTCTTTATTGTTGCATTACTCTTACTTGAAGCTGTTATATCGTGGGAATTATCTCTTTGTTGGGTTATTGACGTTGAAGGGATGAAAGCTATTATCACATTAAGGTAGAAGTTGTTGATTTATGAAATATCTTTCCGTGTTGATTATTTCTCATTCATTATGTCATTATTGATATTCTTGTTCATATTGTGGTTGAGCCATGGGTTATTTGTTGTGAAAATATTGGTATTGTTGACTTTTTGGTAAGTTGTGACATATGGGAACTTGTGGTCCGAGTTGTGATTATATTGTGATATTGGTACGCATGCGGTGGTATAAGGCAAGGGGTTGATACACGTACGGTGAGATAAGGTGGGCTTGATATGTGTGTTGCTAGTAAGAGAATTACTTGAAGCCACGCGGCAAGATAAGTGAGCTAAAACGCGTGTAGCTATTTCGGAAAATATGATTTTTAAAACTAAATGTAAGGCTCACACAGTGATATAACAAAAAATTTTGATTTGAATTTTGAAATATGAATATGAGGCGGTACCTCGGTTGTGATTCTTGTTGTATATTCCATGTTGAAAAGGCTTATTGGTTGAACAATTCGTGTTGTTTTTCTTCCATGTCTTTCCCGTTTATTCCGTATTTGATTACTTGTGGTTCTCATTAAATAATCATTTCTTGTTGCCTTCTTCCTTTAAATCCTGTCATTAGCGTACATTAGTAAACTCCTTTGTTATTATTCATTACATTGTTTTCCGTTATTTATCTCTATTTTACCTTATTCCGTTTATCTAGTCCTAGTAGGTGTTTTGACATGGCCTCGTCACTACTCTACCGAGGCTAGGTTTGATACTTACTGAGTACCATTGTGGTGTACTTATACTATACTTCGCACATTTTTATGCAGATCCAGGTACATCTGCTCGTGCGGGGCAGTAGTGATCATTCACCTTATTCAGGAGATTTAAAGGTATACCTGCCCGACGCTCGCATGCCTCGGAGTCACCTTCCGCATTTCTCTTATAATTGTTATTCCTCTATTTGGACAGTGATGTGTATTGAGATATTAGTATTTTTCTATAGAGCTTATGACTCACTCTCAATGGGTTTTGGAAAATATTGTATTGTGGTTCGGTATTGAGATTTTTATAAGACTTATCAGTTTATACCTTGTTTTTAGTTGTTACTTTGTTTCTTATTATCTTGTTTGTTAGGCTAACCTAGTCTTGGATACCAGGTTCCATCACGACATCCTAAGGTGGAAAATTGGGGTCGTGACATCGATCCACACAACGTCATCAATAATCATTATCTGCTCATAATATCCATGGTACTAGAATGCTCATCTTTTCGCAATAATCATTCGCCGACTCATAAATATATGTACGAGGCAACACAATTAAAGACATCAGATAAGGCTGGCAAGTGGGCCGGTGCAGGACTGGCCTAGGACCGCGGCCCATGTGGGTAGTGGACCTAAACGGGCTGAACCGTTTAAGACCGGGACCGGGGGAGGTGGGCCTGGCAAGTGGGTCGGTCCTTAGCCTGAGGCCCGCGAGACTACACCATTTGGGACCAGGACCAGACTGGTCCTAGCGGGCCTTAACGGACCCAAACGGTCTCAGCAGCCATAATTTAAAAAACAAAATCTGTCTGTTTGGGAATTTCAAATCTCGCCGTTTTCTCTGCCAAAATTTACAAAATAGCCATTCAACCCCCCAACTTTGCTTTAACCCCAGACTTTTTATAATTATACTTTTTCCCTATTTTTAACTATAAATACCCCCTCATTCTTTTATTTTTCTCACAAAATGATCAATCTCTCTCAATCTCTCTTATATTATGATCCAAAAAAAGATCGGGAAGAATTAGAAAAAACGGTTACTGTTATGTTCTTACCCTATAATTGATTTAACATCCTAAATTTTAATATTCAATATTTAATATCGAATATAGCTTTTATATATATATATATATATATATATATCTTAACATGTAAATATAGTATAGTATAGTATAGTATATATATAAGCTTAAGATATATATATATATATATATATATATATATAAAATAACGCATTGCTTTGAATATCTCTTTACAATATTTTTGTCTTTAAATTTGAATTAAAAAATTTAGGTCACAATTCTATAATATAATTTAGAAGGAATTGCCTTAGATATTTTAATTACCATTTTTTTTCTCTAACTTCTATAAAATTAAAAAATAAAATAGAAAGTATCCGTTGGACCCACTTAGCCCGGTACCATTAGTTCGTGGTCCCGGTCCCGGGCCGGTTCCAACAAGAAGCCCGCGAACCCCAGTCCCACTTAGGATCGTTTAATTTGGGACCGTGCCCATTTAGGACCGACCCACTTAGGACTGGCCCACGAAACCCACTTAGGACCGGGCCCGGCCCACATGCCACCCTTAGCACCAGATCATAATAATAGGAATGCAAATATAAGTACATATGGATAAAAAATGGCTATGTCTAATCTTCTAATTCAATTCATCTCAACAATTTCATATTCAACAATTTTTTTTCCATTTTAACATGAATAGATTAACCCATGTATCGACCAAATCACGAATCAATAAGACAAGTTTATGACTACGGCCTAACAAAGAAACTCAATATGGAAAAACAATCATTTAGGCCGAAATCAACAATTTATTTTCTTAAGCATGCTTCTACGTCACAATTAGAAGTCATCACATAATCATAGAATCCACAAAACAAGAATAATAAGTTCACATAGTCCAAACAAGGCATAGCATAGCCAAATATTATCGGATATGTTCATAACCTAGCAACACATATACGCTCGTCACCTCACATATACGTAACTCCTAAATCGAGGAATAAGTACCAAATAGATCACCTATGAGAAGAATTTCCTCTTACAAGGATAAACAAGAGTCTTACCTCTATCGAACAAGTTTAAATCAATGAACAACTACCTTTCCGATCAAAATCTAACACCAAACGACTCGAATCTAGTCAAATATAAATCAATAGCATAAAAAATGTTATAGAAATTATTCCAAACAAAAAAGCTTCAATCTTTAATAAAATCTCCAAAAGTCAACAACAGGCAACCCAGGCTCACATGGTCAAAACCAGAGTTGAGGGGTAGATGTAATGACCAGATCGATCATTTTGAGCTCTGGAATTTTGTTCTATGATTCAGGATATTGAGTAGCTTCATATGATGTATTATGACTTGTGTGTATGGTTGGTTTTGATTTTTCGAGATGTTCGGGATTGATTTGGAAAATTAATTCTCAATTTAAAAGCTTTAAGTTGAAAGAGCTAACCAAAGTTTGACTTTTGGGCAAACGACCTCGGAATCGCGATTTGATGGTGTCAATAGGTTCATATGGTGATATTGTACTTGGGCATATGTTTGGATTGGAATTTGGATGTTCGTAGAAGAGTTTTGGCTCAATTTGTCGAAACTTGGCAATTTGAAGAATTTGAGAGTTCATAGGTTCGACCGGGAATTGACTTCGGTATTATTAGTCTCCTATTATGGTTTTGAGACCTTGGAAAGGTTCATTTAGCTGAATGGAACTTGTGAGCAATGTTTGGTTTTGATCCGGGATGTCTAAGCGTGATACAGACTCGTTTGGAGAAGTTGGAATTTTTGAAACTTCAGAGAATGATTGAACTTGTATTATTGATTTTGATGTTATTTGTGGTTCTTCGAGCCTTAGGATAAGTTTGGATTATGTATTTTTATTTTTTGGGATGATTGGACAGGGTCCCGAGTGTGTTTTGGATCAATGGTTGAGAGAGTAGTTAAGTTAAGGATTTGGAGTTCGACCACGGTCAATATCGGGTCAGGACGATCTCTTTTCAGTGTTTTGAGTAGGCGATCAAGTTTGTAGCATATTGTATGACTGAAATACATATATGGTTTGTGTCTAGGAGGTTCCGGATGAGTTCAGGTGCTGAAACTAAGATTTGTAAATTGCTGAATATTTTAGTGCAGCAATTTCGAAAATACTGGTTATGTCCCTAAGTTCTTCCATAAATTTCAGACTTCCTTTAAAACTTTAAAACATCACATCTCTCTCAATTTAAGGCCAAATTTGGATGGTTCAAAAGGCTATCTTGGGTGGAATCTTGAAAGGATTATGTTGAGCTTGTCAAAGGTAAGTTTTAGGGTTCATCTAACATCTAATTCAGGCTGGGACAACTGTTTCCTTTTTTTTACTTGTTTCAGGATTTGGTTACTTTTTCTCATAATGTTTTACATCTTGGGAGGAGGCGGTGAGTATATTTTCATCACTAATTTGTGGATACGTGATTCCACCTATTATTAGTATTATTTCAAGAATCTACATAAATTATTAACAAACCAAAATAGAAATTTTGAGATGAAATTTGGAGTTTTGACTACACTTTAAGATAGTGTATTTGGGGGATTTGAGGGTCGAGTTGGACTCGGATTTGGAATCTAATTATATATTTGGACTCGTCATGTTATGGATTATCGAGATTTGGTATTGGTTCCATATTTAAGGCACCCAAGCTTGGGTTGACTTTTATTGACCTTTTGGGGATTCTACAAAGATCGAAGTTTTATTAATCGGGATTGCATCCTATGGCATTGATTGACTTCCTTGAATGATGTTTGGTTAGGTTTGAGCAGGTTGAAGGTGATTTCTCAATGTGTTTTTATGGTGAAGGTAGGCTAGTCTAGAGGACTTGGGGCCAGGTTTAGACCGCAGTTTGGGATCGGTAGTTTCAATAGTGTGAGTATGTGCATTTGGACCTATATGTCTGGTAGTGTCCCTAGGAGTGGGATTGATGGCTCAGTGAGTTGTGATATAGCTATATGATGAGTATTATGTGACCGAGAACTATGCTTAGATGGTTTGAATAGGCACAGTAGTGGGAATGGTCGGTCCCTTAGGTATAATAGGGCTTTACATGCGTTTTGTAGCAATACTTTTGGGTTTGGCAGTCTACGTGACTTGGTTGATTTAGAGAGGTTCAGTTTTGATTGCTTAGTTATGTCCGAATGGGTTTTGAAGAGTTTGCGATGGTTTCAACCACGACTTGAGACTGATGTCTTTTATACGTATGAAAGGGGTTTTGTGTGTCGCGATGTTCTCATGTATTGAGTTAAGTGAAAGGTCCCTAGTAGAAGGAGTGTTTGTCTTATGTGTGATTCAAAGTTGGTTATGAAATTCTCGCACTTTCATATGATAGCGGGATAGATGAGGTGCAATGTGTGGGATGGAGATTGCATGGCCAAGGTTGCAGTTCAGTATCGAAAGGAAGGTCATGAATTTTAATTACCAAGGGAGATTTCAGATACTTAAGAGAAAGCTGACACTATTTGATATCACTTGAGAAGGGTGTGCATTTTAGAAAATGCCTTGTGTTTTGACTTGCGGATGCTTGACTAGTATTATTAAGACCCAAGCTTGTATTTCTTGTTTTATTTAAGACCTTAAAATGATGGAACTATTGGTAATGAATTGGTATTTTAGACATGAACATCTTATTGTCTAATTAACGAAGATGTGTATCCGATTTATTCATGGATGAGTTTGGGTAGAAGGAAATCTAATAGGCTTGCTCGGCCGGGTTCACTCGGTTGAGTGCCGGTCACGCTCCCCGATTTTGGAGCGTGAAAATGCATTTCTTTCATCATTAGTAGTGTTTCAAAAACAATGTCCTATTTGATATGAGGTATGTTGCCAATACCTGATTTTGTAATGAGCAGTTATTGTAGTCGAAAGCTATTGCTATGAGTACATGAGTTATGTGGTACATCATGTAGTTAGTTCTTGGCAGCATATTGACGTCTTGATGCATCTTGTTGAGATTGATACATTGTATTTATGCGAGGATAGGATCTTATAAGGAATTACGGATGTTGGAAATTGGTTCTATGATTTATGGGTTAAGGTTGAAGAAAGAATCTTCAGTTGGGGTTGTGCTAATGGCCTTATATGGATTGTGGTGACATGGAATCACCCATGGATATGTGTGTGATGAGTTTATGCAGTAACTTGGTGACATTAGAATGACTCTTGGCACATTCGAGGACGAACGTATGTGTAAGTGGGAGAGAATGTAATGACCCGACCAGTCATTTTGAGCTTTAGCATTCCATTCGGTGGTTTAAAATTTTTAGTAGCTTCATATGATGTATTATTATTTGCGTGTATGGTTGGTTTTGGTTTTCGAGTGGTTCGTGATTGATTTGGAGGAATGACTCTTGATTTGGAAGCTTTAAGTTGGAAGAGGTGACCAAGGTTTGACTTTTGGGTAAACGGACTCTGAATCAAATTTTTATGGTTCCGATAGGTTTTTATGTTGATTTTGAACTTGTACATATGTTCGGATATAGTTTTGGAGGTTCCTAGAAGAACTCGATACGATTTACCGAAAGTTGACAATTTGAAGAACTAAAGAGTACATAAGTTTGACCAAGAGTTGACTATGATGTTATTGGACTCCAATTGGAGTTCCAAAACTTTGTATAAGTCTATAGAGTTGAATTAAACTTGTGTGCAAAGTTTGGAAATAATCAAAGTGTCTAAGCGTGATTCAGACACTCTTTTGAATGAATGAAGATTTAACAACTTAAGAGAAATTCTATTCGGTTGGAGCCTCGATTCTTTGTTGTGATGTTCCCAAGGGTATTTTGAGGCTTGGGATAAGTTTGTATAATGTATTTGTACTTGTTGGTATGACTGGATAGGGCCCCGAGGGGCTCAAATGTGTTTTGGATTATTTGTTGAGAAACTAGTTAATGATTTGGAATTTGACCACTGTCAATATCTGGCCAAGAAGATCCCTTTTTGGTATTTTGAGTGTGCGAGCAGGTTCATAGCACATTTTATGATTGAAATGCATATATGGTTTGTGTCTGGGGGCTTCCAAATGAGTTTTGGGCGCCAAAACAAAACTTTTGCAATTGTTGATCTTCTGGTGCAACAATTTCGAAAATACTAGTTATCTCCCTGAGTTAGTTCATAATTTTTAGACTTCCTTCGAAAATTCAAAATATCATATCTCCCTCATTTTAAGGCCAAATTGGATAATTCAAAAGGCTAAATTGGGTGTATTCTTGCAAGGATTATGTTGAGCTTGTCAAAAGTGATTTTCAGGGTCATCTAGAATCTAATTCGGGCTGAGATAGCTGCTGTAAATTTTTTTATCTTGTTTAGGGATTTAGTTACTTTTTCTCATGAAGTTTTGGAGCTCGGGAAGAGGCAAATTTTGAGGATATTTTCATCGCCACTTTGTGGGTAAGTAATTTCTACTTCGGTTTGGTTATATACAATGATTTTCCATGGATGTTTACACCTACATGGATTTGTAAAGTGAATTTTGGTGTTTTTGTCTACAAGATAAGAAAGTATATTTTGAGGTTTTGAACACTGCTTTGAACTCGAATTTGGAAACTAATCATATATTTGGACTTTCTGGGTTATGGATCATCAGATTTTGGTATTGATTCTGGATTTCCAGCATGCAGGCCTGGGTTGACTTTTTCAAAATTCTTCAATGATCGAAGTTTTAATAATTGGAATTGTTTTCTATGTCATTGGTGGACTTCCGTGGTCAATGTTTGGCTAGATTTGAGCCGGTTAGAGGTTATTTCTCAAGGAATGAGATTTTGGAGCTTCAGACCAGCTGGGTTAAGGTATATATCTTACCTAATCTTGTTGTGGGAATAACCTTTAGGAAATTACCTTGTTTGTCTAATTGAAATATATGAGATGCGATGTATATGCGAGGTGACGAGCGTATATATGGGTGCTAAGTATAATTCATCACCGGAATAGTCTTTAGGTTGTATAAAGATTTGGATACTATGCTCTTTGCTATCATGCTTTACATGTTTGTATGACAACTTGAACTCCATGAATCATGCTAGAGATCATGTGTAGGTATTGATTCCTTGTTTGAGCATGATAATTGCTATTGTAAGGCGTATCCGTCTAAGTTGAGTTGTAGTTGTCCACTTTGCACATGCATAAACCTTAGCATGCTATTTTCCTTTGCCATAAGTATGTGATTTGGTATCCGTTATTTATATACATGTATTGTGATTTCTATGTGATGTAATGGATTGACAACACGTGAGTGGTCCGTGTGGGTGGAGCTATAAGGGCATGTGAGTTGTCCATACAGTTATTATTATTAAGGCACGTGAGTTGTCTGTGCAGTTGTTATGATTATGGCATGTGAGTGGTCCATGGGGTTATGGCGCGTGAGTTGTCCGTGCAGCGTGTGGATAAGGATCCATCCCCCTAGGTCACCCTCTCATTTTTCTCTCTTGATGGTGTACATGGAGGATGTGAGAAACCGACAAGTTTGTGGTTGATGTGACTTGGTAAAAATTGATCATTGGTTGGACTTTGCATCTCTTCTCTATTTGCAAACTCCTTGGATGTATACATAATATTCATTGCATATCTTCTCAATATGCTAGCTCCGGGATGTATACATGCCTTTTATGCATATCTTCTCTATATGCTGCCTTACTTGACGAGATGAATCACAATACGTATCTTCTCTATATGTAGATTTGTGTAACTTGACTTGTTTAACCATGCATATCTCCTCTCTATGCAATTGTTGATGGATTACATGATATTTCATGCATATCCTCTCTATATGCCTCCATTGAAGGATTTCATAGATTTCATGCATATATCATTTAATTATTTACGCATATCTTCTCTATAAACAAGCTTGAGGATTTAATGATGTTAGATGCGTATTGCGTATCTTCTCCATATGCTGAGTTGTTTAACTGGAACAATACCTATGCATATCTTCTCTATATGCAATTGTTGATGTGTTATCTGATATCAAATGCATATCTTCTTTATATGCTGAACTATTAAGAGACCTGCGCATATCCTCTCTATGTGCAATATTTGATGGTACTATATTTCATGTTTAGACTTCGATACTACTGCTGGGTACACGTATATGTTTTGAGTTGTAGAAGTTATATATAGTGAGTATCTGGATGGCTGAGCTGCAGTGGATGACGGAAGCTGGCATTGAAGATGTACATGCTTCTCGGATATAACTACCACTTGTTCTTGATAGTTTATACTTTTTACTTATGTTCATGTACATTCCAAATAGATGTTGCATATTTTGTACCGGCTTTGTAAACCTAAATCTTAGTGGCTCATGACTTTTACTACCAATCCTTGAGATGTACTATAGAATTCAGCTATTTTTATTCCATATTATTAATGATATTTCACTTGAGTTACATTATTCTATGTTTGGCTTACCTAGCATTGGAGTTAGGTGCCATCACGACTAGGTGGATTTTGGGTTGTGACATTGGATGACGTATTGCATATTGGGTCCATGGTCATATATACATATAAATATACATCCTACCTAGGGATCATCACTTGTATACATGCATACATTCATGCATGGTTATTTCTTTGTCCATGTGCATTATATATGCTTACCTTATTCATATGCATATATCATTGCGTGTGGTTATCAGAATGGACTGATGTTGTGGCACGAGGTTTATGCCATTCGGATATTGTGATATTATTATTGATTTAGCATGAGGTCCTTTTCGTGCGATGATTGTGATATTGTTATTGATCTGGCGCAAGGTCTTTGCCTTGCAACAATTATGATGTGATAGTATTTTGGCACAAAGTATTTACTGTGCGATTATGGTGATATCAATATTATTATAGCATAAGGTTTCTGTCATGTCGTGCAGTGCACGAGGCTTCAAGCGTACAATGTGTGAATATGGATCCGCCCCCTAGGGTTGTCCTCTCATGTTTCTCTCTTGAAGGCGTAGACATAGGTTGTGAGAAACTAAAGGGTTTCTGGTTGATTATGATGTGGGATCCAATATGATGAGTTATTGAGCATAAAGGTGGAAGGTTGACCATTCAAATGAATCCTTTGTGCATATTCATGCATTTACATGCTTTATCCATGCATATAATCTATATATGCTAGTTGATGCATTTTACGTATGCATATGACATTGTTATTGAGTTGTTGGACACTTGGAGAGTGTCAAATTGATGTAAAAAGAGAGTTATCATCATACATTGATATGTCGGTCACATGTAAACGTTTCATAAACATGCCAACTAGAAATTGATATGAAATTGGATCATTATTGTATATAGATAGTTTACATCGATATAGGAGTATTTGAGTACATGTTACTTGGTGCATGTCTCTTTTGTGTAAGGAGTTGGTGAAAGATATATTTGCTTTGACCTGCTTAATTGGAAAAATATGTTTATTATCTCTTCTTCAATTGTTCATATTTATTTGCACTATCCACTATTCTGTGACTGTTTCCCTAGATACTTTTCTGCCCTATATATGCTATTGCGCTGCTTAGGTTATATGAGTAAGTATATTTGGACTTAAAAATCTCGTCACTACTTCACTGAGATTAGTCAAGATACTTACTGAGTACATAGGGTCAGTTGTACTCATACTACACCTCTGCACCTTGCGTGCAGATTTTGGAGCTGAGTTGTTATGGAAGACGAAGACTAGAGTTGAAGACGTACCAGCATTCCAGATATATGCGACCATTTGTCTAAGGTAGTTTAGGACTTATATTTCTGTTTATGTAAATTTCGAATAGATGATGTATCTTTCTTCAAACCAGAGTTGTATTCTTATTCTTAGTCGCTAATGACTTGTATTACCAGTCCTTGGGATATTTGTATTGATTTTTGCAATCTTACTTATTATTGTCGATGATTTCTCATTAGAGTTTCTGTCACGCCCCAAAACCGTGGAGCGCGACCGGCGCTCAACTGAGTGAACCCGACCGAGCAAGCCTATTAGATTTCTTCTATCCAAACTCATTCATGAATAAAGAGAATATATGTTTTCCTTAATTAGACAATAGAGTGGTCTTGTCTGCAATTACCAATTTCTTACCTTAAGTTTCACCATTTTTAAAGTTTCAAATGGACAAGTAATACAACCATAACATAGCATAGTTTATCTTTCCCAGTACCAATACACAACCCACACTATGTCTACGGAGCCTCTATAGATAAAGAAGAGTACAATGATAATGCCGGCAACAAGGCCCCGGCTATACCTCAACCATAATACATAAAGAACAAAAGATACATCACCCCGGTATGAAGTGGGGCTCACCAAGTCAGCTGGGAAGAAGGTGTACTGCTATCACTGATCAATGTCTCCTGCTGTGGAACCACATGCATCCATTTAAAGATGCAGCGCCCCGGCAAAAGGGGCGTTAGTACCATCGAATAGTACTAGCATAAAAACTAAACACCAATTTAAGAATTTAGAAATACAAGATAATTATGATGAACCAATGCGGCAATAGAATAATATAGATAACTGTCTCAACCATAGCAAGCTCATTAAAAGCTATCAACAACATTTATAGGATTTAAGATGAGATCCTCTATAACCATCTTCACACAAAGCGGCCCCGCCGCCTCACCCGATGTATGCAGGTGGAGGTGTACGTATAATACCACAACTCAAATCAAGCGGTCCTACCGCCTCACCTCAATGTACGCGGGTGGATGTATAACCATAGCACCAAGAACCTACACAAAGTTGCTATGCCACCTCACCCTAATGTATGCGGGTGAAAATGCATCAACGATACCAATACCAACACAAACCGGTCGTACCGCCTCACCCCAATATAAGCGGGTGGAGGTGCAGTCCCACAATATTATAATTCCTACTCAAAGCGGTCATGCTGCCTCACTCCAATATATATATGCAGGTGGAGGTGTATCACAATCACAATCTCTATACCATTATCCCCACACAAAGCGGTCATACCGCCTCACCCCAATGTATATGGGTGGAGGTGTATCACAATCACAATCTCTACACAACTTGGCATAATAACTTTCACATAAATCACGACTAGAAATTATAACATGTGGATACATAATCCATAGTTTGGGACACATCCTTAATTTATAATGCAATATGATAAGAGCAATTGAAATATGAATCGAACATATATCTTCATCACAAAACTTATCGGAATACTCGATTTATAATCAACATCTCGGAACTTACAATGATAATGAGAATTCTAACTCTTAAAGAAGAGTTTAGACAACATACCTCAATTGAGATTCCTTAAACTCTAAAACGTTCCGGAATTCTTAGCAACTTCAATCTATTTTAGAAATACAACAAATTAAACCACAATTAGGAAGATGATTATGGTTCTAGCTCATTTGAGCATTTTATCAAACACTAGGTGTGCATTAAGGTTTCAAGGCCCGTTTTATGGAGAATTTCATCATCCCACAACCCAATATTTATCATGCCTAGTTCAACAATCTTCCTACACCCCTTGATATCACGTGCATGTAAATAAACAGCCCTACTGCTCAGAAATTATCTTGCTAATTATCCAATTCTACACAAAATTCGAAAGTGAGGGTTAGGGTGTAGAATCTTACCTCTAGGATGAAGACCTAGTGAGTTTCCCTTCTTAATCTTCCAAAACTTGGGCAAGAATTTAAGGACAAATATTGGAGAATACCTTCTCACTCCAGGGCACCTTCTCTCACTCTAAAATGTCAGATAATAGCTCAAAAATGACCCAAAGAGTGTGTTTAACTAAATAGGGTCGGATTTTAAAAACCCAAAAATGGAGCTCCGGAACAAGGTATGCGATCGCATAACCGATATGCGGACCGCATATCAGTCGCATAGTTGGTTACAAAATAGCCAAAAGAACCGTCTGTGTATGCGGTCACTATGCAGTCCACATAACCGTTATGCGGTTGCATAATGCACCGCATAATAGTTATGCGATCGCATAGTCGACCGCATAATTGCTTCCAATTGGCCCAATTAACTGCCTCACTCTGCGACCATTATGCGGTCCGCAGAGTGATTCTGCGGTCGCATAATGGACCGCAGAAATGCACTTTTCCGCCAAAATTTTTTCTTTACTTTCCAGTGTATTGTTTAACCCATTATCCTCAAACAGGTAAGACTAGTCCGACACCATGAAACATTATTTTCTTTGCAAAATTTACCGGGCTTACCACTTAAGTACTTCAAAATTTTTTGGGGTATTACATTCTCCCCCGCTTAGGATCATTCGTCCTCGAATGAGGGTAAAAATCTGTCATTAGCATCTTATGCAACTTACTTTGTTTTATACCACAAACTAGCAGCCCCAAATTTTACTAACTCCCTAAATTTCCAAATATTTCGCCAGAGTTTCCCTTGTAATTAGCAATTATATTACCAGAACGGAACACCCTTAACACCAAGTGTACAAGTAATACATATTTCATAGGAATATTCCTTAGCATTTTCATAAGGAACAACTCATAATTACATGGTTATTCAAATAAATAAGGATACTTTTTCTTCATTTCTTCTTCGGCCTCCCAAGTAGCCTCTTCAACCTGTTGGTTTCGCCATAGCACTTTCACGGATGCAATTTATTTGTTTCTCAACTTTCGGAATTTCCGATCAATAATAGAAACTGGAATCTCTTCATAAGTCAATTCTTCATTTACCTCAATAGTCTCAACCAGAACAATGACTGTCGGGTCTCCAACTACTTTCTTTGACATAGACACATGAAACACCGGGTGTACTAATGACATCTTAGGTGGTAGCTCAAGCTTGTATGCTACCTCACCGGTCCTCTAAATGATTTTGTACGGTCCGACATACCTCAGACTCAATTTCCCTTTCTTATCAAATTGCATTACACCCTTCATGGGGAAAATTTTCAAAAATACCTAATCATCTTCTTTGAATTCCAAATCTCTACGACGAACATTCGAATAGGATTTCTGACAACTCTGAGCAGTCTTTAATCGCTCCTTAATGATTTTAACTTTTTCCATAGCCTGATGCATGAGGTTCGGCCCTATCAACTCTGCTTCCCCAATTTTGAACTACCCAATGGGAGGTCTACATCTCCTACCATATAAAGCCTCGAACGGTGCCATTTGAATGCTAGCATGATAGCTATTGTTATATGAAAATTCTATGAGTGGTAAATGATTATCCCAGCTACCTTTAGAGTCTATAACACAAGCACGAAACATATCTTCAAGCGTCAGAATAGTCTGCTCTACCTTCCAGTCAGTGTGCGAGTGAAAGGCTGTACTAAGATTTACTTGAGTACCCAAACCTTGCTGAAATTTCTTCCAAAATTTAGCAGTGAATTGTGCCCCCCGATTAGAAATTATAGAAACTGAGGTGCCATGCAACCTGACTATTTCTTTGATATACAACTGAGCATACTGCTCCACTGTGTCGGTAGACTTAACCGGCAAAAAGTGTGCTGATTTCGTGAGTCGATCCACAATCACCCAAATTGAGTCAAACTTGCGCGGAGTGCGTGGTAATCCTACCACAAAGTCCATATTAATCATTTCCCATTTTCACATTGGAATTTCTATGTTTTGTGCCAACCCACCGGGGCTTTGGTGTTCGCCTTCACTTGCTGATAATTTGGACATCTTGCCACAAAATCCCCCACATTCCTCTTAATATCATTCCACTAATAGACTTCCTTAAGATCATGATACATTTTCGTAGAACCTGGGTGCACGGAATACCTAGAAGTGTGAGCTTCAGTCATAATTCTTTCCCGGAGACCATCCACATTTGGAACACAGAGTCGCCCTTGGTACCTTAGTGTACCATCATCATCCATGCCAAGAGAAAAGGTCATGGTCTTATGCTTATGAATCCCCTCTTTCAACTGCACCAACAATGGATCATTGTATTGCTTCTCTTTGACTTCCACAACAAGTAATGATTCAGCCCTATTTTGCACAATTACCCCTCCTTCACTAGAGTCCGCAAGACGAACTCCCAAACTAGCCAATCGGTGAACTTCCTTGGCTAATGGCCTCTGATATGCCTCCAAGTGAGCCAAACTACCCATAGATTTCCAGCTAAGAGCATCATCCACAACATTGGCCTTTCCCGGATAATATAGAATATCGATGTCGTAGTCCTTGAGTAACTCAAGCCATTTTCTTTGCCTCAGATTCAATTCCTTCTGCTTGAAAATATATTGAAGGCTCTTATGGTCCGTGAATATATTATCATGGACCCCATATAAATAATGACGCCAAATTTTTAATGCAAATACCACTGCCGCAAGTTCTAAATCATGTGTTGGATAGTTCTTTTCATTATTCTTTAGTTGCCTAGAATCATAAGCTATCACCTTCCCATGTTGAATTAATACACACCCAAGCCTGATTCTTAAAGCATCACAATATACCACAAATCCATCTATACCCTTTGGTGGAATCAACACCGGCGACGTAGTCATTCTTGCTTTCAATTCCTGGAAACTCTTTTCACAAGCATCTAACCATTGGAACTTAATTGCCTTCTGCGTCACTTTAGTCATTGGAGAGGCAAGAGTAGAAAACCCCTCCACAAACTTTCTGTAATATCAAGCTAAGTCTAAGAAACTGCGAATCTCTGTTGGAGTTGTAGGCCTCGGCCAATTCTTCACAGCCACAATTTTCTGAGGATCAACCTTAATCCCCTCACTAGAGAAACATGACCTAAGAATGTGTTAGACTCGAGCCAAAATTCACATTTCAAAAATTCCGCATACAAATGGTGTTGATACAGAGTCTGCAACACTGCCCTGAGGTTACCGGCATGGTCCTCTCAATTTCGTGAATATATAAGAATATCGTCAATAAACATTATCACAAAAGAATCGAGGAATGGATTGAAAACTCGATTCATAAGATCCATGAAGGCTGCTGGGGCATTTGTTAGCCCAAAAGACATTACCAGAAATTCAAAATACCCATACCGGGTTCTAAAAGTTGTTTTCAGAATATCCCACTCCCTAATCTTCAATTGGTGATACCCGGATCTTAAATCAACCTTGGAGAAGTACCTGGCACCTTGTATAATTGATCAAACAAGTCATTTATCCTTGGCAGTGGGTACTTATTCTAAATTGTGACCTTATTAAGTTGCCGATAGTCAATACACATTCTCAGTGACCCATCCTTTTTTTTTTTACAAAAAGGACCGCTGCGCCCCAAGGCGACACACTCGGCCGGATAAAATCCTTTTCTAACAAATCTCTCAATTGTTCCTTTAGCTCCTTCAATTCTGTCGGTGCCATTCTGTAGGGTGGAATGGATATAGGATGTGTTTCTGGCATCACATCAATCCCAAAATCAATCTCCCTGTCTAGTGGGATCCCATAGAGTTCATCCGGAAAGATTCCTCGAAATGCATTCATAACAGGCACAGACTCAAGTATAGGTGCCTCAGCATCGGTGTCCGTAACCCGGACCAAATGGTAAATACATCCCTTGTTTATCATCTTTGTGGCCTTAATGTAGGAAATAAACCTACCCTTTGGCACTACATCATCACCCTTCCACTCAATAATTGGTTTATTTGGAAATTCGAACCTAACAGTTCTTGTTCGGCAATCAAGCTTGGCAAAACAAGAATAAAGCCAATCCATCCCCATTATCACATCAAAATCGAGCATTCTCAATTCAATAAGATCGGCCACGGTGTCTCGACCACGCAATGTGACAACACAATCCCTATAAACCCGCGCGGCCAAAATAGACTCACCAACCGGAGTAGATACAGAGAATGGCTCATAAAGTTGTTCTGGTTCTATCCCAAATTCTATAGCAACATAAGGAGTGACATATGACAATGTGGAACTGGGATCAATAAGAGCATATACATCATAAGATTGGACAGTCAAGATACCTGTGACAACATCTGGAGAAGCCTCTGATTCCCGACGTCTCTGCATAGCATAAAATATGTTGGGTCCTCCCGAATTTTGTGCACCACTTCTAACTGCACCACGCCCTACAGGTTCTGGGGTGCCTTGAGCTGGAGGTGCTGTTAATGTAGTAGCTGCAGAATTAGCTGGCCGGGCCACGCCTCTGCCCATATTTCGGCGGGACGAGCGGCAATCTCTCTGAATGTGACCTCGTAAACCACACCCATAGCATACAGGTAGGTTCATGAATAGGACCCAAAGTACATCTTCCCACACTTAGGGCATGGAAGCCTCCGCTGCTGAAACCTTCTGTCGGGCCGACCCTGCTGGTGGGGTCCCCTGTTGCCCTGACTGGGTCAAGATGATTGTGCACCCATCGAAGACTGGGAGAATGATTGGGATGGTCCTTATGACGCTCCCCTAAATGCCGACCTACTACCACTACCACAAGAAGAACCATCAAAGTTGCCCGCGGACCGGGCCTTGCTGCTACCCTGACGCTCCATTCTATTCTTCAATTTGCGGGTCTCTGTGGCTTGAGCAAATACCACCATCTTACCATAGTTCATATCAGAATTTAAGGCAGTTGTAGAGGCCTCATTGATAACCAAGGGGCTAAGGCCCTGTACAAACCAGCATACTCTAACCTCCATAGTGGGCAATATGTGAATAGCATACTTGGACAGGCGCGCAAACTCCATATGGTACTCCCACACATTCATACTACCATGCTTCAGGCTTTCAAACTCAGTGGCATGAGCTGCCTTAGTTTTGGCAGGCAAAAAATGATCCATAAAGGCATCTGTGAACTCACCCCACCTTGCCGGAGGGCTTCCCTCCTCACGGGATTCCTCCCACAATTCATACCAAGAATAGGCCACCCCTTTCAGGCGGTAAGAGGCCAGCTATATTCCCTCCATCTCTGTAGCATGCATAACCCGGAGAGTTTTGTGCATGTCATCAATGATGTCCTGGGGGTCCTCCTCGGGATCAGTACCCGTAAATACTGGAGGATCTAACTGAAGAAACTTGTTCACCCTAGAACTAGCGAATTCTCCTAGATGACTGGAAGGAGTAGGCCCAACATTCAATCTCTGGGCCTGAGAAGCCACTATCTATGTCAACATTTGTATGGCTCCCCTAATATTAATATCAGACACACCAGAATCAGAAGCTGGAGCTGGAGATGGAACTGGAACATCAGTTGGAGGAATTGTTGCACCTTCTGTAAGTTTAGGGACAGGTGCGGTTTGATCAGTTATAGTAGAGTCAGGCAGTGTAGTAACTGGAGGAATATTCTCACTCCTCGGGTGCTCACCCGCATCATCAATTATAGGGTCAACTATCACTCCTGGGGTGACATTGGCTCTTTGGCCAGTTCTTGCCCTCTTCTTAGGTGCCATGTACTGAATATTTGAGAAATGCAAGAGTTAAAGGAGGAACAGTCTTACAACCAGCTTTATCGCACGATCGAGAACATGAAAGAAGGGTATTATTCCTAAATGCCCATGTAGCATCCTAATTATAGATGTGGTCGATAACACGCCGATAATAAGGACTCTACTAGACACGGCTCCGAGACATCCTAGGACACTTTAAAACCTTAGGCTCTGATACCAAGTTTGTCACGCCCCAAAATCGTGGAGCGCAACCGGCGCTCAACCGAGTGAACCCGACCGAGAAAGCCTATTAGATTTCTTCTACCCAAACTCATTCATGAATAAAGAGAATATATGTTTTCCTTAATTAAATAATAGAGTGGTCGTGTCTGCAATTATCAATTTCTTACCTTAAGTTTCACCATTTCTAAAGTCTCAAATGGACAAGTAATACAACCACAACATAGCATAGTTTGTCTTTCCCAGTACCAATACACAACCCACACTATGTCTACGGAGCCTATATAGATAAAGAAGAGTACAATGATAATGCCAGCAACAAGGCCGCGACTATATCTCAACAATAATACATAAAGAACAAAAGATACATCACCCCGGTATGAAGTGGGGCTCACCAAGTCAGCTGGGAAGAAGGTGTACTGCTATCACTGATCAATGTCTCCTGCCGTGGAACCACCTACATCCATTTAAAGATGCAGCGCCCCCGGTAAAAGGGACGATAGTACCATCGAATAGTACTAGTATGAAAACTAAACACCAATTTAAGAATTTAGAAATACAAGATAATTATGATGAACTAGTGCGGCAATAAAATAATATAGATAACTGTCTCAACCATATCAAGTTTATTAAAAGCTATCAATAACATTTATAGGATTTAAGAAACATTATCCTCAAACACGTAAGCCTAGTCCGACACCATGAAATATTATTTTCTTTGCAAAATTTACCGGGCTTACCACATAAGTACTTTAAAATTTTCCGAGGTGTTACAATTTCATATTTTATTATTTGGTTTACCTAGTGGGTTGGTTTAGGCTCCATCACAACTTGGTGGGATTTTGGGTCATGACAAGTTGGTATTGGAGCTCTGGGTTCATAGGTTCTACGAGTCATGAGTAAGTGTCTAGTAGAGTTTTGTGGATCAGTATGATGACGTCCATACTTATCTTTGAGAGCCTATATGTTATCTAGGAAACTTCTCTTTCTTTCCTTCTTTATTGTGCGACTTTATTTCAGTATAGTGTTGATTATCTAGGGAGCATCTAATTTCAGGGAGCATCTAGTTTCTTTCTCTTTGATTCATGTTTAGTGTTGAGTACTTAATATTCGTTATACATCGACGACTTGTGATGTTGTGGATGAAATGCGAAGGGCTATGGATGCTTAGTCATCATCTTATTGTGTTGTATTGTCTTAAGATATAGATGTGCTAGTAGATCTTTCAGTTATTCATTTGTGCAATGAAGTGGATTCTTATTTCTTGTTGACGAGTATAGACTTAGGAAGATTAATTGAGTACTTAGTGGTTGTGACCATGGTAGGGTGATAGAAGGATGTCGATTTGAGGCTAGCAGGTGGGTTATCTCCTACAAGAAGGTTTGAGATTTTGTGACTCTTATGAGGTTTTTATGAAGAGTTTTCCTTCTATCCACTGCAATGCATACACTACCATTTCAGAGCGCTTAAGGAAGTTGGCTCAACTATCACGAGGATGAGTATGCACGTGGCAGATTCTTTGGAGTGTGTTTTGACTACTACTTCTACATAAGCCTTTGAGGAATTCAGTTGAGTAACAGTGCGAGACCTTGGTAATTAAGAAGGAATAGTATTCTGGGTTATCAGATGATTTGTTTGTAGCTCCAAGCCAAGTGGGGGACTCTACCATCGGCGATTGGGTCATTTGGGCATGTGTTGCAGTTCCTGGACTAGGATACACTTGTGGATTGGATATGGTTTGAGATGGGTGTCATCAAGGATTATTTGGGCAAGGAATTTACTGGATGCATGATGTATTACACGATATATAGTGTTCTGGAGTGGCCTACGTTTGATATCCTTTTTGGATGTAGTGTGTAGGAGGAAGAAATTTCTTGGTTGCTTCTTTTAGAGTATTCATGTACTAGCGAAACACTAGTTGTTCGGCACGTTTGGCTATGCATTCGGGACTAGGTTAGAGTGAGTGAATCTTGAGAAAGGTCCAACGGGTTTATGTTCCAGGAAGTGGTACTTAAGGATTTCTAGGATTTCGTTGTGTTGCTAAAGATTTGAGATTTGCATTGGATGGTGCCAAGACTCGTAGTATTTCTGTATCAGTATTGATTCTACATTACAGTATTAGGGGGATGTAAGTATAGCTTCAGATTCATTAAAGTCCTGTTTAGGGCGAGTATTTCGATTTGAGGTACTTTTGGGTTTGGTGGAGTGAAGGCTTGGTTAGTTTAGAGGGATTCAGTTCTGATAGCTTTTTTATATGCAAATGGGTTTGGAATATTTCGTGTTGGTTTTGACCATGAGTCGACGCTGATGTCTCTTACGGGTATGGGAAGTTTGTTACGTGTTGTGATTCTCTATTGAATCAAGTTAAGTGGATATTTTTAGTCGATGGTGTGTGTATTGAGGAGGGCTATTCTACTTGTGATTCAAAGTTGATAACGGGGTTTTCGTACTTTCGTATCATGGCATGATCGATTCAGTGAGTCGTGAGGCATCAAGATTGAATGGACAAGGTTGTTTAGTTTCAGAAGGAAGGCCATGAGTTCTAGACAACTTGGGAGATTTCAGATATTTAAGAGGATGCTAGCACTATCTTGTATCGTCTGAGAAGGATGCATATTATAGAAGGCACATTGTGTATTGAGTTGCGGATGCTTGACGAGTACTACTGAAATCCCATGGCTGATAACCACTAATGTTTAGGTTAGCTACTTGATGCGAAGGATTTATGGGAGTATTTCCCATGAGATGATTGTGTATGAATGACGTGGTAGTTATTTTGGTGGAAGCTTTTGACATCAGGTATGGAGATTCTTGTATTCATTAGATTTAGAGATTGGATCTTCTTAGAGGCAGACTATCCCCTTTGGTTGCTAATTGTGAACGTGTGTTATGGGTTAGACCTTTGGGAGGATATGCACCCAATAGCAATTATTTGAATTGTTTTGAGGTCATATTGGTAGTCCTAGTGGGTATGTGTATTTTTCATTGGACTGTATTTGCTTACTAAGCACATCAATTGCTAGGGGTGTGTCATCGGCTAGAGTTGATCTTATTCATTCCCTGGTCTGTTCATGTTACGATGGGTTGTGAGACTATTTGACTATTCACACATATGATGTGGTCCTGTTTTAGGCCTTGTTGCGATATTTGAGCGAGATGACTCTTGAGACGTTTAATTGCTTATTGAACCTTAATTAATCTTATGTGAGTCTGTGGTATATTATGTTATTCATCTCTCCATGGTTATGGTCATGCATATCACGTGCTGGCTATTGATACATATGTATTTATTAATTGTAAGCATTATGGCTTGATATGTATTCCATGTCGATTGATATGTTTGGATCGGGTTATGCTTCGTAACAGAGTTATGATTGGATATGATTCCTTGTGTTTATTCCATGTGTCTTGTTTTTCCCTAATGGGATGGATTCTAGCATTGTGCTTTTGTGGTTGTATCTGTTGAACTTGTTGGACAGTTCTCTTATTTGGTTCTCTTTCCATCTTTGGTTATATTCGAGTAGTTGCTTGTTTAGCACACAGATCACGTCATGTGAGGTTCTAGATGGCATTTGATGTGGCAAGGCGGTGAAGAAGCTTGTACTGGGTGAGATAAGGTTGTTGGACCTGGAATTTGTGCAATCAGATTGTGATAAGGTATATTTGGGAGAAGAATGTCATTACTCAGCTCAAAATTTGGCAATGGTCCTTGTCGAGCAAAAGAACTCCATGACTTATTGATTTGATGGGTTGTTATGAGTTTCTACATGTTTCTTTCATCATTAACAGTGTTGTAGAGGTTTGGAATAAGGTTTTATTTGATATGAGGTATATTACTGGTACTAGGTTTAGTAATGAGGAGCTATTGTGGTTGGAAGTTATTACTATGAGTATATGAGCTACGACGTGCATCATGTGGTTACATATTGGAAGTACATTTATGCTTGGTGCAGTTTGTGGAGATCGATACAATGTATATCTAGAAGAGCCGGATCTTGGAGGAAGTTTCGGATAGTGAAATGTGGTCTAAGAACTTAATGCAAGGTTCAAAGAAGAATTTTCAGTTAGGATTGTGTTAAAGGACTTATATTATTATATCACCCACGATTATGTGTACGATGACCTTATACATAAATTTTATGACTTTGGAACGATTCATGGCACGATTGGAACGATTCATGGCACGATTGAGGACGAATGTAGGATTAAGTGGGGGAGAATATAACGACTCGATTGGTCATTTTGAGCTCCGTCATTTTGTTTTATGATTCAAGACTTTGAGTAGCTTCATATGATGTATTATGACTTTCACGTATGGTTGGTTTTGATATTCGAGAGGTTGATGATTGATTTGGAAGAGTAATTCTCAATTTTGGAAGCTTTAAGTTGAAAGAATTGACCAAGGTTTGACTTGAGTAAATGACCTCGGACTCGGGATTTGATGGTTTCAATATATTCGTATGATGATCTTGGACTTGGGCATATGTTTGGATTTGAATACGTGCGCATAATAAAGCAAGCTAGAGTTATTGTTGAGGCTAATGATACCTTATTTTGAACATGATGAACTATTCTTGAGATTATTATTTTACTTGCTTTGGACGTAGTCACACGTATATTATGAACATGTACCCGTACTTGTTATTCATGTGTTATGCCTTAAATTGATTTATGCCTACCTGAGTTTCCTTACCCATATTAAAGATTATGAAATAGTTTTTGATGCTTATTTGGACATGATAGTTATTTGGATGATGTATTGCATGTTTTGTCCGTGGTATTACGTACATATAGGCATACATCCTACCTAGGAATCATCCCTTGTATACATACATACATTGTTATTTCTTTGTCCATGTGTATTATATATGCTTACCTCTCATTCATATGCAAATATCAAGGCATATGTTGCTTCGATATGGACTGAAGTAATGGCACGAGGTTTCCGCCATACAGATATTGTGATATTATTATTAATTTACCGTGAGGTATTTTTCGTGCGATGATGATAATATTGTTATTGATTTGGCATGAGTCTTTGTCGTGCGGTGACTATCATATGATAATATTTTTACGCGAGGTCTTTGCCGTGCGATTATGGTGAAATCGATATTATTGTAGCACGAGTTTTCTACCGTGCCGTGCAGTACACAAGGCTTTGACTGTGCAGCGAGTGGACATGGATCCATTCCCCTAGGGTCTACCTCTCATGTTTCTCTCTTGACGGCATGCACTCAAATTGTGAGAAATCGACATGTTTTTCCTTGATTGTGATGTGGGATCCGATGTGATGAGTTATTGAGCATAAAGGTGTATGATTGACCATTCAAGTGAATCCTTTGTGCATATTAATGCATTTATATACTTTATCCACGCATTATTATCATCTATATATGCTAGTTGATGTATTTTACATATGCATGTGACATTGTTAGTGAGATTGATGTAAAAAGAGAGTTATCACCGTATATTGATATGTTGGACTCATGTAAAGGTTGCATAAGCATGACAATTAGAAATTAATATGAAATTAGATCATTGTTGTATGTAGACACTCTACATCCATATAGGAGTATTTTAGTATACGCTACTTGGTGCATTTCTCTTTTATGTGCGGAGTTGGTACAAGCTGTATTTGCTTTGACCTGTTTAATTGGAAAAAATATGCTTATTATCTCTTTGTCCCGACCCAAAAATCACCATCCGGTTGTGATGATGCCTAACTCACTTGCTAGGAAAGCCTAACACAATAATAGTGGAACAAGATAACAAAATACAGAAATAATACAAGTCCAAAGACAAATGTCGTAAATAAATTGCGTCAGTACATGTAAATCCCCGGAACTATCAATATAGAGTCATGAGATCTACAATAGAAATACAAGCCTGGAAATATGAAATAGAGATATTGTCTGAATGATAACAACAATAACTAAAATGGAAAGAGACGTCAAGGACTGCGGTTGGAATGCAGCTCTACCTCGGCTCTCAGTGGCTTAACGATAATCATCACAGCTCTTAGCTGGGTCCAGCACCTAGATCTGCACAATTACGTGCAGAGTGTAGTATGCGTACAACCGACCCCATGTACTCAGCAAGTATCATAACTAACCTCGGCGAGGTAATAGTGGCAAGAATTACCAATGATACTTGTAACAGCCTGCTCAATTCATACACTGTACATCAACAATGGTATCAAATAACCAAACTAAGCGTAAAACATAGATAAGACCAAATAAGTGCACATAGAGAAGATGCACCAAGTCCTGTATCCATTAACAACTCCGTATATGGAGAAGATATGCATCAAGAACCAAATCAATGTGCACAGGTTGACATATAGAGATGATACATACTATTCCCTCACCTTTAGCCAAATAGCATGTAGAGAAGATATACCTAAAGAGGCATGTGTACATTCCAAAAATGTCACATAGAGAAGATATGCGATAAAACATGTATACATCCAAGGTAATTGTAAATGGAGAAAAGATGCAAAAACCCAAACACTGGTCAGGTTTCCTCATACAACGTGTACACCATCAAGAGAGAAATATGAGAGGGTGACCCTAGGGAGATAGATCCTTGTCCACACGCTGCACAGACATCTCACGTGCCATATATAATAATCGCATGGATCACTTATGTGCTATCATAACTCAAACAGCACAAACAACTCATATGCTACCAATCCAGTCCATGCCACACAGAATGTATATACAACCATACATGTATAAGAATAATCAATACCAAATCATAAGCCCATGTAATGATAAAAGTGACAAGCAAAGGTGTATGTCTGTGCGAAGTGTGCTACCAAAGCTCCGATTAGGTGATTACACACAAAAAAGCAATTAACATGTTTGAATAGGAGATTATCATAAACATGATCTCTAACATAATTCAAGTAGCTCTTGAAGAGGTACAAACATATGAAGGATGATAGTAAGAAGCTTAGCATTCAATTCATGACATAAATTAGTCTAAGCACTGCTCCGGGCATGGATAAAACCCTGGTACATGCACACACTCTCATCCCCATCATGTGCGTCACCCTTAGCACGCTGCCATCATAAATAATGCAAGAAACTAATGCCTCAACCCAAGGATAGGAATGATACTTACCTCAGGCAAGCCAAATCAATACACTAAAAATGCCTTCCTGCGTGAATCGGCCTCCGAACGGTTCACATCTGGCCAACAACAATACAATAACATTAAATAAGGCCATAGGAAACAACCCCAAACAATAAAGCTTCGTTCTTCATACAAATATGCAAGGTCAACCAAAAAGTCAACTCGGGCCCGCAATCCAGTATCCTAAAAAAGTCGCAAATACCGATTACCCATTCCAATATGAGTCCAAATATACAAGTTTCATCCAAATCCGACCTCAAATCGGCACCCAAATCTCCAATATTCACTCTCCAAAACTATATCCAAAACTCACAAATTTCACTTTCAAATCAAATAATCAATGTGTAAAAATTCATGAGTAAACAAGATATAATATCAAAATTGAGTAGAAATCACTCACCCTCTTATCTTGTGTGAAAATCCCCTTAACAAATCGCCCCTCTTCAGGTCTAGAACTCAAAATATGAAATAATGGGTTAAAGTAAAAAATTACATCACTTATACTTCTGCCCAACAATACCCTCCGCGAACGCGGCCTAAGCCTCGTGTTCGGGAAGCACAAATTGCCTTCCCCCAAAAAACCTTCTTTGCGAATGCGAAGGCCAATGACCCCTCCTCTTCGGGAACGCGGTCAACCCAATCGCGAAGGCAAAGGTCTTCTTCCCAACTCAGCTTCCCTCTTCACGAACACGGCTTCCCCCTCCGCGAACGCTAAGAGCAAGAAATCCTGGATCCTAATTCCACCATCGTGAATGCGATGCACCCCCGCGAACGCGAAGAACACCAGACACCAGCAAAATTCTGATGTCCAAAACTTATGGAAAAGATCAGAAACCACCCAAAAATGCACTCGAGGCTCCCGAGATCCTATCCAATCTCACCAACAAATCCTAATACATTCCTAAAGCCTATTCAAAGGATTAAAACACTAAATTTAACATCAAAACCACGAATCAGTCATCAAGATCACTCTTTTAAGTTCATAAACTTCCAACTTCGAACTAAGAGTCTGATTCAAGCCTAACCAATCTGGAATGAACCCAAACATTGCACACAATTCCAAATGACAAAACAGACTATACAAATCCTAGAAAAAAAATCAGAATCCGAGAACCTCAAAGTCAACATTTGGTCAAACTCATTAACTTTCCAAACCTTCAAATTGTCAACTTTCAACATTTAGGGCCAAATCAACCTAGGAGCCTCCAAATCCAAATCCGGACGTACACCTGAGTCCAAAATAACCATACAAACCTATTGGAACATTCAAAACACGAGTTTGAGGTCATTTACATAAGGTCAAACCTTGGTCAACTCTTACAACTTAAGCTTCCAAAATGAGACTAGGTGTCTCAATTTACTCCAAAACCTTCCCGAAACCAAACCAACCATCTCGGCAAGTAACATAAATATAAATACACGTACGGGGTGCATCCAATAGGGGAACGAGGCTAAAATACACAAAATAATTGGCCAGGTCATCATATTCTCCCCTCTTAAATAAATATTCATCCTCGAACGAGTTTAGAGACATACGTGAAATGACAAAAACGTGAGGATATATGCTCCACATATCATGATCGGTATCCCAAGTCACCTCCATAACCGGTTGACCCCTCCACTAAACCTTCACTGACGGAATATCTTTCCATCTCAACTTATGGACCTACCTACCAGAAATGTCCACTGGCTCCTCATCATAAGTCAAATTCTTGTCCAACTGCACTGAGCTGAAATCCAACACATGTGGCATAACCTCATAGTACACCCGAAGCATGGAAATATGGAACACCGAGTGAACTCTCGATAAGCTAGGTGGCAAAGCATGTTGTAATCAACCTCACCAACTCTCTACACGAACTCAAATTGACCAATAAACCGAGGACTCAACTTGACCTTTATTCTGAACCTCATCACACCCTTCATAGGCGATACTCTGAGTAGAACCTTCTCACCTACAATGAATGCCACATTATGAGCCTTCCTAGCAGTATAACTCTTATTCCTGGACTTTGCGGTGTGAAGCCTCTCCTGAATCAACTTCACTTCTTCCAAAGCATCTCGAACCAAATATGTGCCCAATAATCTAGCCTCACTAGGCTCAAACCAACCAATCGGAGAATGACATTTCCTCTCATTTAAAGCCTCGCAAAGAGTCATCTCGATACTAGACTAGAAACTGTTGTTAAATGCAAACTCCGCTAACGGTAGAAATTGATCCCACTAACCTCTGAAATCTATGATACATGCTCTCAACATATCCTCTAAATTCAGAATGGTCCATTTAGACTACCCGTCGGTTTGAGCATAGAACGAAGTGCTTCACTCAACCTATTTAACCAACTCACATTGAACAACCCTCCAAAAATGCAATGTAAACTGAGTACTGTGATCCAAGATGATAGAAACAAGTACAACATGCAAACAAACAATCTCTTGGATATAGATCTGAGCCAATCTCTCTAATGTGTAGGAGGTCATGACCAGAATGAAATGTGCCAATTTTGTAAAACTGATCTACAATGACCTAAATGGAATCAAACTTCCTCAAAGTCAATGGCAAACCCACCATGAAGTTCATAGTAATACGCTCCCACTTCCACTCCGCTATATCTATCTTCTAAAGCAATCCACCCGGTCTCTGATGCACGTACTTAACTTGCTGACAATTCCAACACCGCGCAACATGCCCAACGACGTCCTTCTTCATCCTTCTCCACCAGTAATGCTATTTAAAATCTTCGTAGCACCTGGGTGAATAGAATACCATGAATTGTGAGCCTACTCAAGAATCAAATCTCTCAATCCATCGACATTAGGAATACATTTCCGACCCTGAAGCCTCAATACCCAATGATATCCAATAGTCAACTCCTTAGTATCATCGTGCTGCACCGTGTCCTTAAGGACAAACAAGTGGGGATTATCATATTGTCTTGCCTTAATGCGGTCAAACAAGTATGACTAAGATACAACGCAAGCAAGAACCCTGCTCGGCTCTGAAATATCAAACCTGACCAGCCTATTGGCTAAGTGTTGAACATCCATGGCTAAAGACCTCTCTCCAATTGGAATAAATGCTAAACTCCCCATGCTCTCCACATTTCTACTCAAGGCATCTGCAATCACATTAGCCTTCCCCGAATGATAAAGAATGGTGATATCATAATCCTTCAACAACTCCATCCATCTCCGTTGCTTCAAATTAAAATCTTTCTATTTAAACAGATGGTCTGTATACACCTCACAAGACACGCCATAACAATAATGCCTCCAAATCTTTAGCGCGTTCACAATAGCCACCATGTCCAAATCGTGGATCGGATAGTTCTTCTCATTGGGCTTCAACTGGCACGACATGTAGGCAATCACCCTACTGTCCTACATCAACATACATTCAAGACCAATCGGTGAAGCATCACAATAAACTATATATGATCCTGATGCCGAAAGCAAAGACAACACTAGGGTTCTAGTTAAAGCTCTCTTGTGCTTCTGAAAGCTCTCCTCACACTCATCAGGCCACCTGAATGGAGCACCCTTCTCGGTCAATTTAGTCATTGGGACTGCGATGGATGAAAACCCCTTCACAAAATGGAAATAATACCCAGCCAACCCTAGGAAACTCCAAATCTCTATAGCAGTAGAAGGTTTGGACCAACTCTAAACTGCCTCAATCTTCTTAGGGTCAACCTTGATCCCCTCACTAAATACCACATGACCCAAAAATGCCACCGAGTCATACCAAAACTCACACTTGGAGAAATTAGAATATAACTTCTTCTCCCTCAAAATCTGAAGCACGGTCAATAAATGTTGCTCGTGCTCCTCCCTACCATGGGAATACACCAATATATCATCAATGAACACAATAACGAAGGAATCCAAATACGACTAAAACACATTCATCAAATGCATGAAAGTTGTTGGGGCATTAGTCAAGTCTAAAGACATCATCAAGAACTCATAATGCCATAACGGATCATAAAAGCAGTCTTAGGGATGTCCGAATCCCTAATCTTCAATTGGCGATACTACAGTCAATATTTGAGAACTCGAACTTTGAAGCTGGTCAAATAAATCATCCATGCACGGCACTGGATAACTGTTCTTGATCTTCACCTTGTTCAACTGCATGCAGTCAATGCACATGCTCATGGAATCATCTTTCTTCTTCACAAATAGTACCGGCACTCCCCAAGGTGAAATACTCGGCCTGATGAAACCCTTATCAAGCACTTCATGTAACTGTTCCTTCAATTCCTTCAAGCTCGTTGGTGCCATGTGATACGGCGGAATAGAGATGGGATGAGTTTCCAACACCAAATCAATACCAAAATCAATATCCCTATAAGGTGGCTTGCCCGACAAGTCTTCATGAAACATATCTGGGAACTCCCTCACAACTGGAACTAACTCAAAAGTAGGAGTATCAACACTAACATCTCTCACGAAGACCAAATACACCAAATACCCCTTCTTAACCATCTGTTGAGCCTACAAAAATGAAATCATTCAACTAGGAGTGTGACCAAGCGAACCTTTTCACTTCAACCTTGGCAACTGCAGCATTGCCAATGTCACGGTCATAACGTGACAATCAAGAATAGCATGGTACGAAGATAGCCAATCCATAACCAAAATCACCTCAAAATCAACCATACTGAGAAATAAACGATGAACCCTAGTCTCATAACTCCTAGTGGAAACCACACAAGACCGATACACACGATCCACCACTATAGAATCACCTATAAGTGTAGATACATCAACAAGAATATTAAGAGAATCATGAGAAATATCCAAATAGAGAACAAAATATGATGACACATAAGAATAAGTAGAGCTATGGTCAAATAACAATGAAGCATCCATGTTGCAAACTGAAACAATACGTGTGATCACGTATTCGGAAGTGTCACGCCCTGACCTTAGGGAGCGCGACCAGCGCTTAACCAAGATACCCCGGTCAAGCAAGCCTTTACAATGCCTTCTACCCAACTCGCCCATGAATAAAGAGAAGATACATTTATATCATTTATTAAACATTAAGTGGATTCCGTGAACAATGCCAATTCCATTACCATTAGTCATTCATTTTATAGTCTCAATATACATACACAATCATAGTTAAAGTGCACAAGTGATTCAAATACAACAAGGCTAGTTTGACTTTCCCAACACCCATATACAACCCATACTGTGTCTACGGAGCCTCTACGGATACAAAATACTATGATAACGCCGGCAACAAGGCCCTGGCTATACCTCAAAACATAATACACATGGGACAAAATATACACGACCCTGAATGAAGTGGGGAGCACCAAATCTACTGAGAAGAGGGTGTACCACTATAAATGAATAATGCCACCTGCAACGGAACTAACTACATCCATTAAAGATGCAGAGGCCCCGACAAAGGGGACGTTAGTACATATGGAATAGTACTAGTATGAATAACTAAATACCCTTTCAATAGAATGAATGATAACACAAGGAAGGACAATCATAAAATCAACGGGAGCCTCAAATAATTCCAAAACAACAAATTAAGAGCAAGACAAGTTTTCAAGTAAATTTTCATATTTTAAGTTTGGGAGATCTTAGCACTGATATACCACCGTGATCTTGAGCACCAGAGTCTGATCATGGCCAAATCAGCTAGGCCGTCTCACCCAAAGATATCAACCACAATCACAATCATTATCTCAGTCTCAATCATTATTTTAATCGTAATCTCAAGCACAATCACCACTATGTGTGCGGCATGGCGTCCGATCATGACCCGACCAGCTAGACAGTCTCAACACAATGTCATCTGGATCGACATCACCCTTTTTAGCAATCATCTCATCCCAATAAAAGGGAAATATTTTCATCACATCAATCTCATCCCCAAAAGGGGTACAATCACACTTCGCTCCTACATCGGCACGTGTAGTTTTAGGGTTAGGTTATTTCAACCTACCCTTCCTTGGTGACTAATGACACTCCCATGGTGTTTATTTATTTAAAGGATTGACTAATGGCACGTTGGCCGTATTTCATACTTCATATTCATCTTTTTCACTTTCAAACATTATCACGGATCATCAACAATAGAGCATTTATATTCAAGACTTTAAGTCCACATATTGAGCAAATAATAATGTTAAACACATTGAGATTTCTTACACAATTTGGCATAATAGCCTTCATTTGAATCACTACTTAAAGATATAATATTTAGATATACGACTCATGCCTCGAGCACATTTTTAGATAGAATATAATATAACAAGAACATTGGAATACATATTGAATATATATCTGTCAACACAAGGCTTATTCGACAAAATCGATTCATAATGAATAACTCGGGACTTACAAGGATATTGTGGGGTTCAATTCTAAGAGATGAGTTTAGCCAATATACCTCGCCTCGAGCTTTTTGAATTACTACAATGTTATGGAATTCTTAGCCTCTTTGATCTATTTAGAAATATAGAAAAATTGAACACAAATTAGGAGAGAGTTTATGGTTCCAGCTCATTTGAGCATTTCAAGGTCCTCCTATGGTTGATTCCTCCATCTCACTACCCAAAGTCTACCCAATTTAGCTCAACATTCTTCCCCTAACCCTTGATAGTATATGCATGCATGATGGATAACTCCCACACCCAAGAATTGCTTTTCTCATTACTTAATTTTTAGTAAAATCACGAAATTGAGGGCTAGGGAGTAGAATCTTACCTCTATGATGAAGACCTAGTGAAATTTCTTGTGAATTCTTCAACTTGGAGCAACAGTTAATGATCAATAAGCTTAGGAACATCCCCTCACACTCTATGGTAATCCCTCTCTAGAAATATCAGATTTTTGCTTCAAAAGTGACCAAACCTAATTATATCGAAATAGGGTCGGGTAAAAAATTACAAATAAAAAGAAGCCCCCATGCAGATCTGCGATCGCACATGCGACCACATAACGCTTTTTCGGTCCGTATAATGGCCCTCCGGAAGTGGGCACTCCTGCCTCACTCTGCGACCGGTCTGCGGTCCGCATACCTATTTTGCAGTCGCATAATGCGCCTCGGAACTTCCCTCCAGAATGTTCTTATGCTAGATCTGCGAGAGGTTATGTGGCCGCAAACTGATTATGCGGCCACATAATGGACCGCGTAATGGTCCAAAAAGTTTGCCCAAATTTCTGCTTCAGTGTGTGACAGATATGCGGTCTGCAAATCAGTTATGCGACCGCAGAATGTATCGCAAAAAATGCCCTGTATTTCTAAAAATTTTCTTCAACTTCCCAACGCACTATTCAACCCAAAAAGCCCAAACTGCAGCTCGCAAGCTGGAAATGAATAGCAACGGGCCTGTCCACTTCGGCACCTTGAAACCTCGGGTTTTAGGTAAAATCTTACGGGGCCTTACAGGGCCTGGCTGAAAATGCGTAGCAACTGGCGTGTGCACCACGTGACTGACCTCACCTTCTAGGGAGATCTCATACTGACTGAGCCCCACACCTAGCTAGCTGTGCGAGTGGTGTAGATACTGGTGCTGGAACCATAGGCTGCGTGCCCTACTATGGTATACTACGTTGATGCCCGGTTAAATCCCTCTAGAGATGACTCAAGTCCCTACACTCAAAATAGCCCATCCTTTGATGAGGCTGCTGACCCTACGACTGACCTTGATACCCTGAATATCCGCTTGTGGAACCCTGTGCAGATGAAGTGCGGTAAGCACTCTGTGCTGGCTGTTGTGCTACATGATGGTTGACCTGGGCGAGCACTGTATGAACCGTAGCTAACTAAAAATTATGAGGAATCTAGGGAGCTACCGGAGTGGGCCTAAAAGGATGACCTCTACAATGATGTGACTGGCCTCCAGATGAGGCACCACCTAAGCCACCCAAACAATGGGGCCTCTTGGCCTCTCCCTCCTCTCGGTCAAGCCTGTGAACATTCTCCAAGCACCTGTCAATTTTAACCACCTAGAGAAAACTAGCATCAGTCTTGGCCTCTCGGGCCATACCATATCGAATACCATAGTTGAGGCCATCAATAAACCTCCTGACTCTATCCCTCTCAGTAGGGACCAAAACTACTGCATGACGTGCCAACTCTGTGAATCTCATCTCATATTGGGTCACAGTCAAGCCTTCCTGGCGTACTGCTCAAACACTTTACGCAAATTCTCTCTATGAGTATATGGGACAAACTTCTCTAAGAAGGAAGCTAAGAACTGAGAATTGATGCCATGTAAGTGGTGCTACGCCAACTGGCCTGCCCGACTCATAGGTCTACCACCACCTGTAGGCTGGCCCTATTAGTTGAAAAGTAGTGAAGTCAACTCCATTGGAGTCCACAAGATCAGTTGTGCAAAGTATCCAATGACACTAAATAAGAAAACACTAAGCATTAGTTAAAGATTGTCCAATCCGATGACACTGATCAAGAAAACCCTAAACGGGGAATGACGAAGTTTCTGGAATTGCTCTAGCCTCTTTAGCTCCTCATCAGTTAAAGATGGTCCATTCTTAGCCTGCGCTGCAAAAACTGGCTGCACTAGTAGAACCCCGATGTCTGATAACCCTTAGCTAGCTGCTCTAGTGTACGGGCTGTAGGAATCTAGGATCCTCCCCCGGCCTGTGAGGTAGCTAGTGCAACTGGTATCATACCTTCCTGAACAAAACTATACATACTCATGATTTGGACCAAAGTCTCCTATAGACTAGGCATAGCATTAGATACCGCCGGAGCCTGAGCTGTCCCACCGACTCAACAATATTTGGGTTCCACAGTTGCTGCTCTAGCTGGGGCTCTACCTTGGCCCCGACCTCTCACAGCCGTGATTGGAGGCACTGGTGCCTACTCCGGTGATACAATAGATCGTGTCCTCACTATCTGTGAGATAATTGAAGAGAAACTATTCTAGAGAATAGAATAGAAAATATTCTAGAGAATAGAAGAGAAAATATTTGAATTTGAGAAGAAATAAATTCGCACGATATATAATGAAAGAAAAAGAAGTCTCTCCTAACAGTTCGGTAGCCTCTCGAAGATAAGGATAGACGTCTCTGTATTAATTTGAAAGACTCTAAATGTGCTCATGACTCATAGAACATATGAACCTAGGGCTCTGATATCAACTTGTCATGACCTAAAAACTACCTTTCGATCGTGATGGCGCCTACTCACTTGCTAGGCAAGCAAAGCATAACAATAGCTAGTGGAACAAGTGTTACACCCCGTACTTTGGTGATATTGAATGTTGTGTTAACGAATTTATAATCATTATTAAATTAGTTTAAAGTCATAATATAACTATAATTGATGTCTGGATATAGAATATAAAGTTTGGGAACAATCGGATTTAAGTTGCGGAAAAACCGACTAAGAATTTTCCTAGCAACAAAGCTTTTTGATCAATTAATTTCAAGTATTATATGAGGTCTTTGGGGAAATTTTATATACTAAATTGAAAGTCTTGCAATTTCGTTTCCAACGCTCTTGACCATTCATTCTTACGACGTCTGGATAAAGAGATACGAGCATCGGAAGAAGAGCTGGTGAAGCACACATGTGGTTGACTTTTCAACCTTACTATAAATAGAAGACTTGGTCTTATTTTTCCTCATTTACCCGGTAATTCACGCACAATCAAAGCTTCCATATCTCTCCAATAAGTTACTTAGGGTTTTAAAGCAAGTCCATCATCCGCAACTCAAAATCCAGAAGCGAGAACATCAACGCAATCCTTACGACATAGGTAAGACTTTGCTATTCTCGTTCCTCCTTATAACTCGAGTTTTGTAAAGTGATTCATGGATAAGCAATATTTTTACCTCTTTATTTTATCTATATAATCATAAGGAAGGATTTGGATCAAAGGGAACAAGTTTTGGAAGCAAGAACACAAAAGGTATGTAGGGTTTTCGTTTCATTTTTGGCATGATTTGGTTTAGCTATGTTCTAGCCTTATTTCTTGATCCATTTAGAGTTGTTCAAGGGACATTTCAGCATTTATTATATCCTTGTATTGTATTCAATTCCATATGTTAAGTATGGATGAAACTAGTTTGGGTTGGAACTTCAATACACAACAAAAACAAAAAGGGCGAATCACCCATTTGGCCTGAGCCATCCGGACTTCCGTTTGTTTCGTTCCTTTGATGTTTTTATGTATACCTAACCCCCATATGATCATAATAGATTCATATAAGATTATATAAGCTTAACTATTATGTGTTTATTCTTAGATTATTCCAAAATCATATTTAGAATTTCATGTCACAAGTTAACCACTTTGTGCCGACATTACGTTCATAAATTTGTTTTGTCGATCATTTGACACAATTGTGGATTAATGGATCTCATTTAGTGTGATGTTTTAATCTTGGCCAGGTATCCATTCTCGTGTAGATTGTGGTGCTTGCTACTTTTTTGGGGATCATCCAGTTTTAGGGGAAACTCTGCCGGAATTTTTGGAAATTCGAAGAGTTGGAGAAATCTTGAGTTCTTTGGTCCTAAATTGTTTTAGAGGGATCCTAACGAGTTACTTTTCCTTAGTATATAATGTACATACTCATTTTATCCCTAAAATTAGGATAGGCTCCTCCGTCCAACTAATGGACAACGAGCGTCAGCTTACGTTTGTGATTCTATTTATGATTTTCTTCATGATCTCTTGAGTCCATATGATGCAGCCACATGTGTTATGCCTCATACATGCTTACATTGATTATGTTGCGGAGATATAGCCCATAACGCCAGCGAGGCCTGTTTATTATATGTTGGAAGGATATAGCTCATAACACCAGCTGAGCCTATTGATTATATATTTACCTTCTAGGGGGATATAGCCAATAATGTTAGACATGCAAGTTTTATACGCGTATATACGTGTATTCATTGCATGACTATACATGAGGCTAGTTTAGATGTACAGTTACCTAGTTGGGGGGATATATCACATAACACCAGACAAGTACCAGTTCAGATAGTAGATCAGTTTCAGCACAGTTTCGGCTTAAACTTCGGTTCAGTTCCAGATCAGTTGTTAGTTTAGACTCTTGTCTAGCTTTCAGGTTATATTGACATTTCCAACTTATAGTCGTACTTTAGTATGCTTTATATATGCTTACATACTTTGTATATATCATACTCATGTCCCTTACGGGGTGCTACATTTTATGCCGTATAGGTACAGATAGATCATCCATTGAGCCACATCAGTAGGCCATCCACCAGCTGTTGGAGTCACTCCTCTTACTCTCGTAGTTACTTATATTTTGGTATGTGTACAATCAGCTAGTTTGGGTATGGTAGGGCCTTGTTGCATCCAGTACTTGTTCAGTTCAGCATTCCTATGCCTGTAGATATGCACCTGTACAGTTAGTATATTTTTATGTGTCAGCTTGTGTTAGCCTTGTCGGCTTTCCAGATTGTACAGTTCTTATTAGCTATGCTTATGCATGTTCATTTTATATTCATGATTATTAGATTATCAATAGGTTTAGTGATGATCGGCACTTAGTGTTGGTTATCTGTCGTGACCCTATGATGGGTCATGACAAACATGGTATCAGAGTAGTCCAGTCCTAGGGTGTCTACAGGTTGTGTCCAGTAGAGTCATGTTCAGGAGTATGTTGCATGCCATACTTATGAATAGGAGGCTACAGGGCATTATACAGTGGTTGTCCTTCCTTATTCTTTAGATCGTGCAAATAGAGCTATGTTATAAGAATTCGGCCTTCTAACGAAATGTTTTATATGTAGCGATGCTGCGAAAGAGACTCACAGCTACCTAGAAGGGCAAAGCCATTATTGTCTAGGGTACTAACAGAGTACCCCTGAGTTAGATGAGCATGAGGAGTCCAGACATGAGGTTTCATTTGGAGCTTCACAAACTCTGTCTATTTAGGGAGAGGTTAGGGGTGCTGTAGCTACCGCACCTCTAGCTCCTCAGCACGACGACATGATGAAGGCTGTCAGATTGTTAACTAGCATTTCAGCTACCTAGGATAGACAAAAGCATATAGGTCCTCAGGGTGACGATAGGGGTTCTAGGATTCATGATTTCCTTAGATTAGAGCCTCCAGCTTTCACGGGATCTAGTACAGTAGAGGATCCCCAGGATTTTCTAGACAGAATAGCCAGAGCCTTCAAAGTTATGCATGCCACATATAGAGAGTCAGTTGAATTGGTAACATATATATTACATGATCTAGCACTAGGTTGGTATACCGCTTGGGAGATGTCTAGGGGAGAAAATGTTGCTTCAGCTACATGGCGGGAGTTCTCTGAGGCATTCCTCCACCATTACTTACCTAGAGAGAAAAGTAGAGAAGGATTGGATTAGTGCATGACACTGAGACAGGGGTATGAGTGTTGCAAAATACAACCTTCGCTTTAATTATTTGGCGAGGTTTGCTCCTGCAGTCGTATCAGACATGGAAGACACGGTACATAGGTATGTAGCGAGACTTGGTCCTCACTTAGTAAATGAGTGTATGACGGTATCTATGCAGTCGGGTGTAGACATTGCACGTATTAGGCATTCACCTTAGCACTTGAGGAAATGAAATAGAAGCAGAGGGCTGACAGAGATAGAAGCTCAAGCAAGAGAGACAAATTGTCAGGTTCGTTTGATGAGACATCTGGTGCTAGTAAACAATAGAGTGTCAGGTAGCCAGCAGCTAGTACTCCTTCACGATTTTGGGGGCTGAGATCTAATTGACCCTCATAGTCGAGAGCTAGTCAGGAATCACGGGCTTCAGGATCCTAGCATCAAGATGTTTCTAGTCAGGGTGGTTCACTTTACCTTAGGTGTTCTGATTGTGGTTGATTCCATTTGGGCTGATGCCAGTTATATGTAGATGCATGTTATGTTTGTGGCATGTCATACCATTTTATGAGAGATTGCCCATCTAGGGGTGGTAGTGGGGCAGCTCGGCCAGCGAGATCAGTTGCAGCTTCTTCAGCACTAGCACACCTACAAGGGCATGTTCCTCAGACACCAGTGGGCCGTGGTAGAGTCCGAGGTGGAGCTCCTACTACAGGCAGTCACCATAACCGCACCTATGCTCTGGTTGGTCTTTAGGATCGGGAGGCTTCACTAGACGTGGTTACATGTACTTTATCAATGAATTCTCATAATGTGTATGTGTTGATAGATCCTCGTTCTACACTATCATATGTCACTCCCCTTTTTGCTACTAAGTTTGTGATATAACTAGAAGCCATTAAACCTTTTAATGTAGCCACCCCAGTTCGTGATTCAGTAGTAGCTAGGCATGCTTTTAGAGGTTGCTCTGTTGTGATTGGCGACCGTAGTACTTCAGCTAACTTGATTGAGTTAGAAATGGTTGACATTGACGTTATACTTGGTATGGATTAGTTGTCTTCTTGCTATACTAATGTTGACTGTAAAGCAAAGATGGTCTAGTTTAATTTTCTAGAATGGAAAGGTGTGTTTGCATCGCCAAAAGGTAGCTTTATTTCATACCTTAAGGAGAGGAAGATGATCGTCAAGGGATGCTTATATCATATAGTTCATGTTCTAGACATAGAGAAGGGAGCGTTGACTCTTGAATCAGTTTCAGTAGTGAATGAGTTCCCTAACGTATTTCCAAATGAGCTTCCAGGTCTTGCTCCAGAGTGGGAAATTGACTTTCCTATCGACATAGTGTTGGGTATGCAACCAATATCTATTCCTCCTTAGAATATGTCACCAATAGAATTAAAGGAACTTAAGGAGCAGTTAAAAGATCTATTAGAAAAGGGTTTCATTAGACCTAGAACTTCTCTTTTGGGAGCACCAGTATTATTTGTGAAAAATAAAGATGGCTTCCTATGTATGTGCATAGATTATAGACACCTGAACAAGGTCATGATCAAGAATAAATATCGCCTTCCCTGAATTGATGACTTGTTCGACCAGCTTGAGTATGCCAAGTGCTTCTCGAAGATAGACTTGAGATGAGGCTACTATTAGGTTAGAGTCAGAGAGTTTGACATACATAAGACAACATTCAGAACCAGGTATGGCCATTACGAGTTTCTAGTGATGTTGTTTGGGCTGACTAATGCCCAAAGGTGTTTATGGATGATCTTATGAACATCGTGTTTAGGCCTTATCTAGACCTATTTGTGATAGTGTTTATTGATGACATTGCGTTATATTCCAAGTCTGAATCAGAACATGTAGAGCATCTACGCACAGTGTTGGGTATCCTTCGGGACCATAAGCTGTATGCCAAATTCTCGAAGTGTGAATTCTGGTTGAGTTCGGTAGAATTTCTTGAACATATAGTATCATCAGAGGGCATCAAAGTAGATGGTCATAAGATAGAGGCAGTGAAGAATATGCCCAGACCTACGACGCCAACTGAGGTACGTAGTTTTCTGGGTTTGGCAGAGTATGGAGGTTCGTAGAAGGGCTTACTTCCCTTGCAGTTCCACTGACGAGATTAACATAAAGCAGCAAAATTTCAGTGGTCAAGTGAATGTGAGCGGAGTTTCCAGGAGTTGAAGAACAATTGATTACAACTCCGGTTCTTACACTTCCATAGGGATCCAAGGGTTATGTTATTTACTATGATGCTTCTCGGATTGGCCTAGGTTGTGTGCTAATATAACATGAAAAGGTAAATTGCTTATGCTTCCAGATAGTTGAAGAAGCACGAGCAGAATTATCCTACACAAGACTTGGAGCTAGCAGCAGTTATTCATGCTCTGAATATTTGAAGGCACTATCTATATGGTATTCATGTTGATATCTATACAGATGATAAGAGCCTCCAGTACATATTTGAGGAGAAGGAGTTGAACTTGTGGCAGAGACGGTGATTAGAGCTTCAAAAGGACTACGATGTTGACATTCTTTATCATCCAGATAAAGCTAATGTTGTAGCTTATGCTCTCAGTCGTAAGTCCAAGGGAAGTTTAGCTTACTTGCAGCCTCAGAAAAGGGAGTTAGCTCATGAACTCTAGCAGTTAGCCAGTTTGGGAGTTAGATTGATAGATTCAAAAGATGCAGGAGTTGCAGTTCAGAATACAAATACCACTAGTTTAGTGACTGATGTGAAATAGAGGCAATATGAAGAACCAATTCTAATTGGGTACAGTCACATAGCCAGAAAAAAGAAAAATGCACCTCGTAGAGTTACTAGTGACGATGTCTTCAGATATAAAGATAGGCTTTGTGCTCCTTATGTCGCAGTGTTACGCAAACAAATTATGGCAACGGCACATCATTCCAGGCATACCATTCATCCAGGCTCTACTAAGATCTACCATGATCTTAAGCGGATTTATTAGAGGGACAAAATGAAACGTGACATAGCAGAGTTCGTGGCCCAGTATCCTAACTACTAGTAGGTAAAGTTTGAGCACCAGAAGCCTAGCGGTTTGTTATAGGAGATAGATATCCCAACATGGAAGTGGGAAGAAGTGAATATGGACTTTATCAGATGCATGCCTCGTACACGGAGCATGTGTGATTCTATTTGGGTTATTGTTGACAGGCTTACTAAATCAGCTCATTTCTTACCTATTAGAACTACCTATACAACAGAAGATTACGCCACATTGTATATCAGGGAGATTGTATGTCTCCATTGTGTTCCAGCATCTATCATTTCAGACAGAAGCGCATAATTTACAACTAACTTCTGGGGATCGTTCCAGAAAGATTAGGGACGCGGGTGAATTTGATTACAAATTTTCATCCCCAGACAGATGAGCAGGCAGAGCAAACAATATAGAAACTCGAGGATATGTTAATGGTGTGTGTGTTAGATTTCAAAGGCAGCTAGGATGAATACTTACTATTGATAGAGTTTGCATACAACAATAGTTATCATTCCGGCATACAGATTACGCCTTTTGATGCTTTGTATGGGTGCAAGTGCAGATCACCCATAAGATGGTTCGAAGTTGGTAAGTATTAGTTGATTGGCCCAGATTTGATCCAACAGCCCATGGATAAGGTTAAGCTGATCATGGAGAAATTACTAGCAGCCAGAGTCGACAGAAGTCCAATGCAGACAACCGACGCCGAGATCTAGAGTTCCAAGTTGGCGATTGGGTGTTCTTAAAGGTGTCACCTATAAAAGGTGTTATGAGGTTCGGAAAGAAGGGCAATCTTAGCCCTAGGTATATAGGTCTATACAAGATCATCAGACGAGTTGGTCATGTGGCATACGAGTTGGACCTTCCAGTAAACCTTTAGAAGGTACATCCAGTGTTTCATTTCTCCATGCTTCGGAAGTGTGTTGGAGATCCTTACAGAGTTGTACCAGTCGTTGACGTACAAATCACCGAGCAATTGACTTATGATCAGGTGCCTGTTGCAATTTTAGATCGGCAGGTTCGTTGGTTGAGGACGAAAGATATTCCTTCGGTGAAAGTGCTATGGCAGAGCAATAATTTGGAAGAGATAACTTGGGAAGCTGAGAAGGATATGAGAGCCAGATATACGCATCTCGTCACCACTCCAGGTGTGTAACGGATCTTTTCTTAATGCTTTTATATACCTCAGTCAAGATTCGAGGACGAATGTTCTTAAGGGGGGGGGGGAGATTGTTACACCTCGTACTTCTGTGATGTCATATGTTGTGTAAAAGACTTTCTAAGCATGATTTAAATGAGTTTAAAGTCATAATATGACTATATATAATGTTTGGTTAGAATATAAAGTTTGGGAAAAATCGGAGTTAAGTTGCGGAAACACCGATTAAGGATTTGCCTTGCAATGAAGCTTTTTGAAAAATTAATTTCGTGTATTATATGAGGTCTTTTGGGGACATATTATATAACAAATTGAAGGTCTTGGAATTTAGTTTACAATACTCTTGACCGTACATTCATATGGCATCTGGATAAGCAGATATGAGCGTCGGAAGATGGACACATGTGGTTGTCTTTTCAACCTTACTATAAATAGAAGACTTAATCTTCTTTTTACTCATTTTCAAGCAAATTCACGCACAAGCAGAGCTTACATAGCTCTCCAATAAGTTCAGTAGGGTTTTGAATCAATTCCTTTATCTGCAACTCAAAATCAAGAAGCAAACACATCAATACAATCCTTACGACATAGATAAGATTTTGCCGTGCTCCTTCCTCCTTATAACTCGCGTTATGGAAAGATATTCGTGGATAAGTAAGCTTGGAACCTCTGCATTGTATCTATATAACCATAAGTAAGGGTGTGGATCAAAGGTAACAAGGCTGGGAAGCAAGAACACAAGAGGTATGTAGAGTTTTTATTTCATTTTCGACATGATTTGATTTAGCTATGTTCTACCCTTCCTTCTTAATTTTTTAAGAATTGTTCAAGGGAAATTTCAGCATATATTGTATACTTGTATAGTATTCAATTCAATATGTTAAGTATGGAAGAAACTAGTTTAGGTTGAAACTTCAAAACACAACAAAAACAAAAAGAGCAAATCGCCCATTTGGCCTATGCCATCCGGACTTCCGTTTGTTTTGTTCATTTGATGTTTTTATGTATACCTAACCCTCATATGATAGTAATATCTTCATTTAAGATTATATAATCTTAATTATAATGTGTTGAGGCTTCGATTATTCTTAAATCATATTTAGTCTTTCATGTCACAAGTAAACCACTATGAGCCGACATTACGTTCATAATTGCGTTTTGTCGATCGTTTGACTTGTGGATAACTGGATCTCCTTTAGTTTGATGTAATCATCTTGGCCGAGTGTCCATTCCCGTGTATATTGTGGTACTTGCTGTTTCTTTGGGATCATTAATATTTATGGGAACTCTGCCGAAATATTTGGAAATTCGAAGACTTGGATAAATTTTGAGCTCCTTGGTTCTAAATTGATACTAGAGGGATCCTAATGAGTTAATTATCCTTAGTATCTCATGTACATACTTAGTTTCTCCCAAAAATGGGGATAAGCACCTCCGTCCAACATATGGACGACGAGTGTCATATTATATTTGTGATTCCGTTTATGGTTTCCTTCATGATCTCTTGAGTCCATATGATGCTACCACATGTGTTATGCCTCATACGTGCTTACATTGATTATGCTAGGGTATATAGACCATACCACCAACAAGGCCTATTAATTAAATGCTGGAGGGAGATAGCTCATAACACCAGCCGGGCCTATTGATTATATATTTACCTACTAGGGGGATGTAGCCCATAATGCAAATCTGGCATGTTATATATGATTATATGGCTACAGTTTACATTACATGACTATAAATGAGGCTAGTTCAGATGTACAATTACCTTATTGGGGGGATATAGCTCATAACGCAAGGCAGGTACCAGTTCAGATAGTAGTTAAGTTTCAGCAGAGTTTTGGCTTAAACTTCGGTTCAGTTCCAGATCAGTTGCTAGTTCAGACTCTTGTCTAGCTTTCAACATATATTCAGATTTCCAGCTTGTAGTCATACTTTAATATGCTTTACATATACTTTCAACCCTATATACTTTTTACATATCGTACTCACATCCATTCCGGGGCATTGTGTTTCATGCCGCGCAGGTAAAGATAGATCAACGCTTGAGCCACATCAGAAGGCCATCCACCAGCTGTTGGAGTCACTCCTCTTACTCCTGGAGTCACTTATCTTTTGGTATGTGTACAGTCAGCTAGTTTGGGTATGGTGGGGCCCTGTTCCGTCTAGTACTTGTTCTGTTCAGCACTCCTAGAGGCCTGTAGGTATGCATCTGTGCAGTTAGTATGTTTTTATATGTCAGCTTGTGTTAGCGTTGTCGCCTTTCCAGATTGTACAGTTCTTTTCAGCTATACTTATGCTTGTTTAGATTATCAGTTTAGATTCATGATTAGTAGATTATTAGCAAGTTTAGTGAAGATCGAGACTTAGTGTCGGTTATCCGTCGCGGCCCTAGGCTGGGTCGTGACAACAAGATAATAAAACTACAGAAATAATACAAGTCCATAGTCAAATGTTATAAATAAACTACGTTAGTACATATAAATCCCCGAAATTGGCAATATAGAGTCATGAGCTCTACAACAGAAATACAAGCCCAGAAACACGAGATGGAGATACTATCTGAATAATAACAATAGTAACAAAAATAGAAAGGGATATCAAGTACTTCGGTCGGAATGCAACTCTGCCTCGTCTCTCAGTGGCGCAATAGCAATCACAACAGCTCTCGACTAGGTCCAGCACCTAGATATGCACAATTAAATGTAGAGTGTAGTTTGAGTGTAACCGACCCCATTTACTAGCAAGTATCATAACAAATTCGGTGAGGTAATAGTGGCAAGAATTACCAATGATACTCACTAACAACCTGCTCGGTTCATAAATTGTACAAGTACACAGCAATTGTACCAAACTAACCAAACAAAGTGTAATGCGGAGATATGACCAAATAAGTGCAAATAGGGAAGATGTACCAAGTCCTGTATCCATTAACAACTCAGCATATACAGAAAATCTGCATTAAGAATCAAATCAAGTGCACAGGTTCACATATGGAAAAGATATGTACTGTGCCCTCACCTTCCAGTCAAATAGCATATAGAGAAGATATGTATAAAGAGGCAAGTATACATTCCAAAAATGTCATATAGAGAAGATATGCGATAAAACATGTATACACCCAAGGTAATTGCAAATAGAGAAAAGATGCTAAAACCCAAACACTGCTCAGTTTTTTTCATACCGCGTGTTCACTATCAAGAAAGAAACATGAGAGGGTGACCCTAGGTAGATGGATCCTTATCCACACGCTGCACGGACAACTCACGTGCTATATTCTTACAACCACACGGATCACTCACGAGCTATCATAACTTAAACCGTACGCACAACCCACGTGCTACCAATCCATTCATATCAGACAGAAACCTTATACAACAATACATGTATAGGAACAATGAACATCAAATAAAAAGCCCATAGAACCATAAAAGTGACAAGCTAGGGTATATTCCTTTGCGAAGTGTGCTACCAAAGCTACGATTAGGCGATTACGCCTTAAAATAGCAATTAATATGTTTGAACAGGAGATTATCCTAAACATGATCTCTAATGTAATTCATGCAACTCCCAAAGGGGTACAAACATAGGAAGCATAATAGTAAGAAGCTTAGCATTCAATTCAAGGTATAAATTAGCCTAAGTACTACCCCAGGCATGGATAAAACCCCAGTGCACGCACACACGATCATCCCCCGCATGTGCATCACCCTTGGCACGTACCCATTTTTAATAATACAAGAAACTAATGACCAAACCAAGTCTATGCAAGATACTTACCTCAATCAAGCAAAATCAATACTCGAAAAATGTCTTCCCACGCGAATCGACCTCCGAATGACTCGAATCTAGAAAAACACAACTCAATAACATTAAATAAGGCCATAGAAAATAATCCCAAACAATAAATCTTCTATATTTATAAAAATACGCAAGGTCAACCTAGTCCTGCACCCCGGAATTCGACAAAATTCACAAATCCTGATTACTCATTAAAATATGAGTCCAAATATACAAATGTCATCCAAATTCGACCTCAAATCTTCCCCACAATCTCCCATTTTCACTCTCCAAAACTATAGCCAACTCCCCTCCCCCCCCCCCCCCCC